>CM038796.1:53426778-53562055 GCA_021764765.1 Vicia sativa
TTTATCCATATCTTCCAAATGAAGCATTTTTGACCAAGCTCTGTGAGATATGAAGTTGTAGAGAATTGAATTCTCTTCAAAATGAGTCAGGTTTGAAAAATGTCTGATAATGTATGTGAAAGTTATGCCCGTCAAGTTCTCGTTGACTTTTGTTCAAAACCCTAATTTGAAACTTTGACTTTTGATCAATTCTGAGTTTCCTTGATGAATAATGATCAACCCTTGATTAAATGATGAATATCACTTTAAAATATTGATGTTGACCAAAAATTATGAAGTTTGATCATGTTGACCACAAGTTGACTTTTTTGTCCATCACAACTGATTTTCAACCATCCGAGCAATCATTCTGAGGAAACTTGACTTGTAAGGCTTGAACTTGACATGGAGATTATTAGCATATGATGAGGCATGATGGCCAATGGAGATGTTGGAAACCACCTTGATCCGAGGATGGCCAAACCCCAGCTTGTTGATTGCCCATGGTAGGGTTTGTCTAGTCCCCTGTGAAACTTCTTCTTATGAATATGAGAAATGTTTTGAGAAGTAGGAGGGAAAATTTTGGGTATGACAGCCTCTGTTCAATATTCTTGTACTAGAAGAGTTAGATTGGCATGCTTGCCTTCGTGACCTCGGAGGTAGAAGATGATTGAACACCGAGTACAACTTGAAAATTTGCACTCACCATTGACGATGCATGGAATGGGCTTTACAGATGCCATTTGGAGAAGATGGAGACTTCTCACTAGGGAATGAGCACGTTAGACTCAAGAACGCCTCCCCGGTCAGAGAATCGCTGGAGATGGGCTTAAGATGCCATCCGGAGAGATCTGACTGGGAACGAACCGCACGCTAGGCTCTCAGATATTCCTCAAGGTAGAAGGGAGCGGAGATGGGCTTAAGATGCCATCCGGAGAGTCACATAGACTTCCCGCTTGCCTTTGAATGAAGTTATTGTTTGTATTGGTTTTAACCAAAGATACAACATTCCGAAGTGGGAGAGGTCTGACAAGTAGCCTGAGATGGGCTTAAGATGCCATCCAAGGCAATTGAGCGACGCCAGACTCTGTAGTTTTTGTTGATAATAAGCAGAGTCGAACAAACCTTCGCCCCGGTTACTCTAGGATAATATTTGGTAGAATGTGATAGCTTCCCGTCCCCGCTTCGTGTGTCGATCCAATGCCTGTCGTCAAGACAACTTGTGTGGTCTTCGATAGTGCTTCCATCTTGCTTCGTATTAACTCGACCTCCATTTGGAAAATATTCAAATGGTCTTCGGATAGGTTTCCGCCTTGCTCGGTATTAATCCCGGACCATGGTCGCTCGATAGGTTTCCGCCCTGTTTCGGTATTAATCTTTGACCTTCGCTTAGAAGTACTTTACCATGGGAAAACAAAAACTTTGATAGGATATGTTAGTCCTATGCAGATTATGATGCATGACAAATGTGTATGAATGATATGTATACATGTTATGACTTTATGAATAATGTATGAATGATAGATGTTGTGGTATTTCAAAATATATCCATCTTGAAGAAGATGAGAATGCTCGCTAGAGATTTCGACTTCCAATTGAGAATGGAGTTGTTGAAAACCATGATTTGAGGAGAAGGAAATGTCTTGATTCCTCCGATGCACTATCCGGACCAAGTTTTGAGCCCAGATGTTAATGTTGTCGAATAATAAAAGTCGAGATACCCGCTGGGGATCTAGTGCGACTTTGTTGGGAAGTATCTCGATTGTTGCTAGGAGACGAGTCCAATATTCCTTTGAGGTGATGAATTTGAAGTTCGTTGAAACCTCCACTGGGCATAATGGAGATGTAGGTTTCTCCGATGCTCTATCTAACCAAGTTTCAGTCTAGATATGGTCTGGCCGGGAATGATAATCATTGAGATATTCTACTAGGATAAACACTGCTGGAGATGAACCGTTACCGCTTCTGAGACCCGATGTAACCAGTGAAGTTGATTGGGATCATCGTCAGACTAACGTGATGAAGCTCGGAGTGTTGGAACACTAGTGGAAGGAAATTTGTACTTCGGAGAAGGTTTGATGACCCTGTTGGGATTGTACTTTGTGAAAGTAACTGTGGGGATGTATTGGTGACTTTAGTCTCATCTCAATTCCTAGACTCAGAGTAATTACTATCGATGTTCGCTTTTTCACATGTTTGTAAATGTGTATTTATTGTCAAATGCATATAATCATTCAAAGCAATCATTGGACTTTATGCAAAAAAACAACAATAATGAACACGTAAAAGAAAGAACTTGTATTAATTTGAAAGGTATGGCACAAGCAATCAGAGTAAAATGAAAGTAAAAGCTATGGAAACAATCTGCCGAGTTTCAACTATGCTAGTGCTCATATTCCACTATCTCATCTCCTTGCTGTCAAGAGAAAGTGAGTGGATTGATTTTCATTTGAATCTTGAACGCCGATAGTAGTCTCAGGTAGGTGATCCGGACGAGACATAGTGTACGCTTAAATCCCTAACTTTTGCTCAGACCGCCTTTCTGGGTTTTCACCAACGATACCTTTTTGCCCAAGCCGCCTTTGCTCATTTGCCGGTGTACATGTTTTGTATATCCTTAACGCTTGCCCGAACTTTGGTTCGTCAGATGCCTTATTTTGCCTAGGCTGGGTCGACCCATGGTCTCGCTTATGTAGTATTTTTTGACTATGTCGTTCATGTGGTGTAAGTCTTCATCCATGTGTACATGATGAACTGACTTTGAGATTTTGTTTTGCTTTGATCGCAAAAATGTTATGGATAGCAAGAGTCGCCACCGACTTTTTCTTTATCCAATTAAGGAAGGTGAAAAGAACAGAAAATACCTTCATTAGATTCGAGTAAGGAGAAGGTTATGAAAAGGGAAGGTATTAGCACCCTTTCCATCCGTAGTTATCTACGGGCTCTTAGTTGTTTCTAGCTCATTTTTAAAAGTGCTTTCGTGTGTTTGACAATATCAGTTTTGAAAAGGCATTTCGCTGACTTTGTAATGATTCATGTAGGAATGTATATAAAGTGTTCGAAATGTCGCTTTTGAAAAGAGTTTGAACTTTGACAAAAGTGTGAGGTGTGAAAAGTATTTTGTTTGATAAGCAACTAAAAGTCTTATTACCTCACTGTAATGGTCATTTTTGTGTTGTTTTACTTTCCTTTAGAATAGCGCTATCCATACCATTTAGTTGGTAGGTAACCTATTGCTGGATGTAAAGGACATCGCAAGGATTATCACCAGTAAATGCAATCGAGGGACTAGATCATGTATTCAGAGGCTTACATCGTGGGTCTAAGATCTTTGTATCAAGGGACTATGATGATATGTTTCATAGGCAATGGTGCTAGGATACCTCTACGCTCGAGGGACTTGACCATTTATTCGAAAGGCAATGAGAGAGAAATAATCTAAGGGTGCATGTGAAAAGAGTGTGTTAAATTCTGTATTTTATCTTGTAAATTAGAAGTGATCTACGTCTGCTTTTTATCTTTCCATACACGCCTAGTTACTAGCTTATAGGGTGCATAAAGTAAATGTGGAAATAAAGTGCGGAAAGATAAATGTCCACGCTATTACATGGCTTTGGGGCGTTATTAATAGGAAAGTAAAAGTCCTAATTAAACTATTACATCCCACGAGCAATTACATAATATTGAAAAGAAAAGTTTAGAAAAATAGTCCAAACGTTATAACCTCGTGAGCATATACATCCGAAAATATGAGAAATTCGCATAAGAGAAAAAGGTTAGTAAAAATAAGATTTTTGAATGAGGAAAATGTTTTAGGTTAGTCATGCTGATTAGATGATAGGATAAGTTTTAGAATTTTTGGATCAATTTTGATAATAAAAGCAATTAAAAGTCAATTTAATGGTTAATTAACAATTAATTAAAATGTGTATGCAAAATTATTAATTTTAATGTCAAAATTAAATAAACATTTTTCTGATTAAATGCAAAAGGAAAATATTTTTGGTGATTTTAAATGCATGAGAAAAATATTTAAAGATAAATTAAATTGAATGGAAAATATTAAAAAAGAAAATAGAAAAGGTTAGTTTTCAATGTAAAATAAAGTGGGAAGCTGTGTGGATCAACCCCTGGCCTCTAGGGTATACCACCACACACGCTGCCAACCGAGCCAAGTGTACTTGGTGTTTTTAATCAAAACAATGGGTTATAAGTGGTAAACGTGTTATATTTTGAATTTTCAAACACAGCTACGCTGCGGGCCCGGGTTATAACGGGAGCGAATCAGAACATTAAGCCACGATGCATCAATCGAACCGCCTGAGTCAGGGCCGAGCTAGGGGTCCGGCCATCTTCTCCGCTAGCTCGACCGCAAACCCGCAAAATAGACAAAAACAAAAGTGTAGAGATACCTACCCCTAAATCGACTCATGGCGAACACGATGGTGGTGTCCGCTTGGCCTGAAGTCTCGATTATGATTTTCAAGCAACACCTTGAGCCCTAACTATGGCAATACGCGATTTCTACGTGCAAGCTTACATGTAATGATTCAAACACACTCTAATGGATGCCCGAGTTCAAACAAGCAAAAAAAAAACAGTTAACAATGCATGAATTGTAAAAATCGAATTTGAAAGTTTTACCAAACCGGTGCTATGTTTTTCGTGTTCGCGCCTTGCTTTTGTGGAGGGTATGGATCGAACTCGATACTCAGAACACAAAGGGAGGGCTTGGTTTTGATGAAACCTCGCTGGAAAGTGGAATACTAATTTTGCAACTTTAAGACATTTTTGAGAAAATAGGGTTGCTTCAAGAGGCTAGGTTTCGCCCCTTGGTCTTGTGGATGTGTGTATTTATAATGCAAAAAGATTGAGCAAAAAGAATGAAAAAGATATGGTTTTGAATGCAAAAATATTTTCTTTCAATTTTCATCAAATCTATCCAAAATTTGATTTTCTTCCTTGTATGAGCTAGCATAATTTGGCATGTCTTGTGGGCTTCCTTGGTCCTCAAGTTTGATAGAATCCAACCCAACTTGTTTTCCAACTTGTTTTCATATTTTATTTAATTTAAATTTCAATTAAATGCTTTTAAATTCAAAAATAAATCAAGAAATGAGAAAAGGTCATGGTAAGGCATCAAGAGGTCTTGAATAATATTATTATCAAGTTTGATCATAAAATTATAGGCCCATTTGCAAAAATTGATTTTGTCAAATATTTTCCTTTTTAGGCAATTGTAAAGCCCAACTTGTGCAAGGTGTATCTTGCTCAAGTTTTAACATTTTTGAGTATTCTTGGACGTTTTGAAAGCTCTAGATGTCCTCTAAACAACCTCTTTGGTTTCATCTCAAATGGAGTTTCCATGCTCAATAACACTTCTGCAAAAGTTGACTTTTATTGACTTTGAAAAGGACCAGAATGTTTTGATCCATATCTTCAAAATGAAGCATTTTCTGACTTTTCTTGTGAGACATGAAGTTGTAGAGGAATTTCCTTTAAAATGAGAGGTGTTGGAAAATTTTGATAAAGTATGAGAAAGTTATGCCTACCAAAGTTCAGCTTGACTTTCCTAGAAAACCCTAATTTGGAAAGTTTAACTTTGGTCAAATCTTGAGTTTTCATGATGAATCATGATCAACCTCGATGAATGTCACTTCAAAATATGGATGTTGACCAAAATCTTGAAGTTTGATCATGTTGACCATGATTGACTTTTGACCAATACAACCGATTTCAACCATCCGAGCAATTGTCCGAGGAACTTGACTTGTAAGGCTTGAAACTTGACATGGAGATTCTTTGAAGCATATGATGAGGCATGATGATCATTGGAGATGTTGGGAGCCTTGATCTCGAGAATTGCCAAACCCGGGTTGAGTTGATTGCCTAGGAGAGGTTTGTTTGGTCAACCCTGTGAAATCCTTGAGCATGGAGATGTGGAATGTCTTGAGAAGTGGAGGGCAAATTTGGGGTATGACACCATGGTGATAAGTATCATAGCTACCGAAAATACTGTTTTGACTACAAATGGTCCCTCGTAGGTGGGAGTCCATTTGCCCCTGGGATCACCTTGTGGAAGGATGATGCGCTTGACTACTAGATCACCGATTTTGTAGACTCGGTGCTTGATTTTCTTGTTGAACGCTCTGATCATTCATTTCTGATAGATCTGCCCATGGGAGATGGATGCGAGCCTCTTCTCGTCGATCAAGTTGATCTAGTCGAGACAAGTCTTGATCCATTTGTCTTCGCTTAACTCTGCGTCCTGGAGGACTCTGGTTGAGGGTATCTAAACCTCGATTGGCAGGACTGCTTCCATACCGCATACAAGAGAGAAGGGGGTTGCCCCTGTGGATGTTCGTGCTGTAGTGCGATAACCATAGAGAGCGAATGGCAACATCTCATGCCAATCCTTGTAAGTCACTGTCATCTTCTGTATAATCTTCTTGATATTCTTGTTGGCGGCTTCCACTGCGCCATTCATCTTAGGCCGATATGGAGAAGAGTTGTGATGCTTGATCTTGAACTGCGTGCAGAGTTCGGTGATCATTTTGTTGTTGAGATTAGAACCGTTATCTATGCTAATCTTTTCGGGGATGCCATACCGACAGATAAGATTATTCTTGATAAATCGAGCCTCAACATTCTTGGTAACAGATGCGAACGAGGCTGCCTCTACCCATTTGGTGAAATAATCAATTGCCACAAGGATGAAACGATGTCCGTTGGAAGCGGTGGACTTGATTTATCCGATCATGTCAATGCCCCACATTGCGAAAGGCCAAGGAGCGGTTAAAACATTCAGCGGTACTGGAGGTACGTGCACTTTGTCCGTGTATATCTAGCATTTGTGACAAGATTTAGCATAGTGGTGACAATCAGTTTCCATGATGGACCAATAGTAACCTGTTCTCAAAATCTTTTTAGCCATCGTATGTCCACTGGAGTGGGTTCCAAATGCGCCTTCGTGTAGCTCTTCCATGATTCGTCTCGTAATTTTCTAGTCTACACAGCGGAGTAAGCACAAGTCATGGTTGCGCTTGTATAAGATGTCGCTTGTCAGAAAGAATTTGATGCGAATCTTCTCAAAACTTTGTCATTGATGATGCCCGTCATACCCCAAAATTTTCCTCCATCTTTTCAAGATATCTCATACATCCATACTCAAAGATTCCTCAAGAGTTGATCGTAAAACTCTCCTAGACAATCAACCCAAACTAGGGTTTGGCAATTCTCAATCATGGACTTCCAACATCTCCAATGTCCTTCATGCCTCCTCATATGCTTCAAAGATTCTCCATGTCAAGTTTCAAGCCTCACAAGTCAAGTTTCTCACAATTGCTCGGATGGTTGAAAATCACTTGTATTAGACAAAAAGTCAATCGTGGTCAACATACACCAAACTTCATGATTTTTGGTCAACATCCTCATTTTGAAGTTACATTCATCATTTGATCAAGGGTTGATCATGATTCATCAAGAAAACTCAAGATTTGCTCAAAAGTCAAACTTTCTAAATTAGGGGTTCTAGGTGAAAAGTCAACGAACTTTGATGATCATAACTTTCATACTTCTCGTAAAGTTTTCCACCACCTCTTGTTTTGAAGGAAATTCAATTTCTACAACTTCATGTCTCACAAGAATGTCCAAAAATGCTTCATTTGAGAGGTATGGCTCAAAACATTAGGTCATTTTCAAAGTCAACAAAAGTCAACATTTTGTTTTGAGGATAAATTGAGCATGGAAACTCCAATTGACATGAGACCAAAAGGTTGGTTAGAGGACCTTAGAGCTTTCCAAAAGTCTAAGAACACTCAAAATGTGGAAAATTGAGCAAGATACACCATTCACAAGTTGGGCAATTTTGAAAGAGTGCACAAAGAGAGATGCTTCTAAAATCAAAATTTTGCAAATGGGCTTACTTTTTCTTCATCCAAACTTGTTCCTTATACAATTAGGAATATCCAAGCCCAATGCCACGAGTTTTTATTTTATTTTTCTATTTAATTTGGAATTTATTCATTTAAATACAAATTAAATTCAAAATAAAGTATAAAATCAAAATTAATTGCAAACTTGATTTTTTCTCTTCCTTGAGATCCAAGCAACTCATCAAAGCCAGAAATTTCGAAATTTGGATTGGTATGGCAAGATTTGATTGAAAATTGATCAAATATGCAAATTTGATTTTGTACAAAATCAAATTTGATTTGCATTGATTAATGATTGATTCTTCCTCAAATTAACTCCAAATCCTTCTACTATATATACACAACTCATGCCACAATTAAGGTAGAATTTTTTGAGAAACCTTATTGCAACTCAAAAACTGTGGGTTACAAGCTACTAGCAACCTTGTTTTTGCTTCGATTCAACCGATTCTAAGCCATCCAATAGCTTCCTTGAGGTCCATTGATTCATTCTGCACCTTACAGATCAAGAATCCATCAAGAACCACGAAATCAAACTCACGGTTTTGACACTTTTCTTGAAATCGATTGCTTTTCATGCATTATTAACATGTTTCATTGTTGTTTCGTGATCGTGATGAGTTTGCAAGCGATCTGGGTGTTTGATTGTTTCCATGGCCAGGAACTCGATATGCCATAGCTAGGGTTTTAACCATGATTTAGGGTTTCTCTCAAATGGAAAATTTGACCTCAAGACCATTGCCAATGAATTCGGAATGATGTCCTCGAATCGAACCATGGTCTTAGAAATCATATTATCTGTGTGATTTTCAATTTTGTTAGGACGAGGCCGAGCAATGGCCGACGCTATATTTTCAAAAATTCAAACGAAGAGATGAAGTTTGCGGTGACGTGGCAAATGAAGGCGACACTTGTTCATCCATCGTCCGCTCCGATTCAATGACACGCTTCCAGATCAGATGGCATGCAATGGAGCGAAGGTCTCAGATCCCCTGCCATGACATTTGGTTTTACATGTTTGCAAACTTTTTCTTATTTTATTATTTTCCATTTAATATTTTGCATGCATTTTAATTCTTTTCAATATTTTTATTCATGCATTAAAATCATCAAAAATATTTTTCCTTTGCATTTATTTTCATAAATGTTTATTTAATTTATAAAATTAAAAATATTATTTTGCATGCATATTTTATTTTATTCATAATTTAGCATTTTAATCAATTTTAATTAGTTTTAAATTATTAAAATGCATCCAAAAATCCCAAAATTTATCTTAGCATATTTATGTTCCTCCAGATGTCATATTTTTCTCATTCAAAATTGCATTTTACTAATATTTTTCTCTTATTCGATTTCATCGTATTTTCGATTTTCTTATCTATCCAAGTGTTATTCCGTCGCATTTTTTTTATCGTTTTCTTTTTTCCGATAATGTAATTGCTCATGGGATGTAATAGTTAATTAGGGCTTTTATTTTCCGCAAGTTTAAATTATGTATCTGCCCCACAGCCATGTAATAGCGTAGGACATTTATCTTTCCGCATCTTTACATTCCGCATTTTAATTTCCGCACCCTATAAACTGCTAGTAATTAGGCGTGTATGGCAAGATAAAATTGAATATAGCTCACTTTAATTTCCAAGATAAAATATCTGAATTCAACACACTCTTTCACACATGCACCCCTTAGGGTAATTCTCTCTCGTTGCCTTTACGAATTCAAATGGTCATGTCCCTCGAACGTAGAGGTATTCTAGCACCGTTGCCTTCAAAACAAATCATCATAGTCCCTTCGATACAAAGATCATAGACCCACGATGTCGCCTCCGAATACATGATCTTGACCCTCGATTGTCGCCTACGAAAAAATAATGATAGTCCCTTCGAATGTGCTAGGATACTTCCTACAAGTTGCTTTCTATGACCATCCGATGTCCCTTCGAATGTCCTGCTTACATCCAACAAATAAAGTTACCTACCAACTAATGGTATGGATAACGCTATTCTAAAGGAAAGTAAAACAATACGAAACGACCAATTCGAGTAGGTAATAAGACTTTAGTTGCTTGCTCTATCAAAATACTTTTCACACAACACACTTTTTCAAAGTTCAAACTTTTCAAAACGAAACATTTCCGAACACTTTGTATACATCCTACATGAATCATTACAAAGTCAAAGCGAAATGCCTTTTCAAAACATTTTGTCAAACACACGAAAGCACAATTTTAAAGTGATCTAAGAGAACTAAGAGCCGTAGATAACTACGGATGGAAAGGTGCTAATACCTTCCTTTTCATAACCTTCTCCTTACTCTCTAATCTAAGGTCTTTTTTCCGTATTTTTACCTTCCCTTAATTGGATAAAAGAAAAGTCGGTGGCGACTCTTGCTATCCGCACATTTGCGATAAAACCTACAAAGTCGTTCACCGTGTTACGAACTGGCGACTGCGGGAGACACCCTAAAGAGAGAATGCCTTAGGATTTCTAGATCACATTTACCGCTTTCGCTTGACTTGCTTGCTTTACTTTTTTTAAAGGGTTGCTTGGGTATTATATTTGGGGATCCTACACCCGATCCGGTTTCCTTTTAGGTAAGTAGCAATAAATCGTCGCGACCGTTAGACGATATCAAACGGTCAACATGATGGCTACGTTAGTGTGATACTTTGATGTCCCGATACTCTTCATTTCCAAGTTGAGGATAGTATTTGACTTCGTGGTGTCATCAAGCACTAACTAAACTTTTAGAACCTTAATTGACCCATCTTGGCCATTAGAAGGTAGTGAGATGGCCGACTTTGGTGTAGACCGAGGTTGGTTGATACTGATGCTACGCCCATTGAGATCGGACTTTGGGATATTTTCGACCACTTGAAATGTATTGAAATAAACGCCTACGAAAGATCAATGATGTGAGATTCCTAGAACCTTACATTATTATAGGACAGATGAACCAACTCAAACTTTTGGTGGGTAATCACCTATACCTCATGCGAGCCTTTAGGCTCATTGTGTGAATTGTTTGTGTGCCAAACATGACATCATGACATCATTTGCATTGCATATCATTTCTAACTATTTCAAGGATCTAGGATTTATCTTTGCCTGCTTTTGTAGGAGGTATTATGGCTTCTAGAAAGACTATCCGAATCAACTTCATGGGTATACCTTCTCACTCAAAGAATTGGTTTTAAATTCCCGACCATGCCTTCATCAAAAGACATGGTTATCTACTTGATTTGGTTATCTCCTTTGAAGAAGATATGATGCATGTCCTATTCCAGCTTCTTCGATCCGAAACACCATTGCTTTACATTCCTGCATTATCGCTTGGTTCCTACCTGAAGAGTTATCTAAGCTACTTGGGATACCTATTCTTGACCAAATGCCATTCACGGTCTAGAAAAAGTTCCTAGGTACGAAGACATCGCATCCTCCTTACATCTTAAGCGCCGACATTCCAATTGGGAAACAAGAAGTGGAGTTAAGGGTTTACTTGCTAAGTTCCTGATTAAGAAAGCCCGAGAATTCCTCAAAGTTATGAGTTTCCATGCATTTGAGATATTGTGGCCCTGCTAATTTATGTTTTGGTTTTATTCCCTAACTCGATCAATTCATAGATGTCAACACCATCAAGTTATTTCTTGATCGTAATCCAAAGGCCTACTTTACTTGGAGACATCCTACATTCTCCACACTGCATTTCATCAAAAGACAAGGAACTCTCATGTGTTGCATACCGCTACTTTCTGGTGGTTTATTTCGCACCTTCCTCCATCGCTTTTGAAGAATGAACAAAGGTTGAGATGGTCTCAAAGGTTAATGTCACTCTCTCATTCGATATCCGTTGGAGTCTTTTCTCTCAAAAGGACTTCACCTTCATTGAGCTGTGGAGAATTCCTAATGTACCGCTACTTGGTATAAGGGGAGGTATTACTTACAACCCTTCTTTAGCTCTACGTCAGTTTGGTTTTGCTCGAAGAGATGGCCCACATGATATGCTTCTCCAAGATATTGTGTTCGACTACAATCATGATCTCCAGAATTACCGACGAGTTCATACACGCCTGGGGCATGGTAAAGAAGACTGATACCAAGACTTTGGGGCACCAGAACTCCATTCCTTGGGAACCTTACCTCAAATGGGTGCGAGCTCGAGCTCAACACCTCATGATGCCATTCACGCTTGTTCTACCATTAATTATGGAACCTGTTGCTATAGGTGACGAGTCCGATACTGTTCTCCACCCTGACATGCCTACTGATTTTGAAGACTTGAAGAGATCCTTGATTCAGCTCAAGGAAGAGAGGGATACCTTTGAAGCTCAGTGCTATGCAAGTAAGAAGAAAGTGCTAGAGTTGACTAAGCTACTTCACGAGGAGCGAAGCATCAACGCCTACCTCGGCACCAAGAGGAAGCGCCCATGGGAGACTTAGAGCTTTAGGATTTTTATGCTTTTCTGTTGTTCTTGTCTTGAACTATCTTTTGTACTTAAAAAGAAAAAGAATAATAAAAAGAGTACTAATAAATGTTTTGTTCATTGCTTGTTTAACAAATTTAAATCTCTAAGGTCCTTGAAAACATTGCATTGCATTCGCATAAACATCGATAGCATAGCATAACATTGCATCACTGTACATTGAAGATTGGTTTTCTCATTTGCTCGCTATTTATTTTAGCGTAAATGGCTCTTGAAACCTCACAAAGATCTTCAAGCTCGTAATGCTCGCCAAAGAGATGTTTACCACTTGGTCCAAGGCCAAGAAGATTTGAAGAAGCTCATCATCAGAAGAAGAAGGTTGTTGGTCTTCTCAACATGGGCACGCTACAAAGGAGGTCCTAGAGTGGTTAGTCAATTGAGCTCTCAAGGAAGTGTCAAGAACGAGGATGAGCAAAGTAACAAGGGTGATGGCGAAGGTAGTCGATGAGCCCGAAAAGTCTATGATGATGGCCAATACTGATGAAAATGACAAGTACAAGCAACTTGAAGACCGTCTGAATGCTGTGGAAAATCTGAAAATGTCAGGACTGAATTTTGATGATCTGAGTCTTGTCCCTGGTGTTGTGATTCCTCCCAAGTTCAAAGTTCCAACTATTACTAAGTATGATGGCATGACTTGTCCTAAGCGCATTTGAAATCCTATGTCCGTAAGATCAATCCCTACACCGATGATGTAAAGTGTGGATGCACTATTTTCAAGAGAGTTTGTCCTAACCCAGCTGGAATGGTACTATCATCTAGAGAACGACCGTATCCGTACTTGGAGTGACTTAGCTGTTGCTTTCTTCAGAAAGTATGAGTACAATGCCGAATTGACACCCACTCGCATGCAACTACAAAGTATGTCTAAGGGTCGTGATGAGAAGTTCAAGGAGTATGCTCAGAAGTGGAGAGATTTAGCAAGCAGAGTTCAGCCACCCTTGTCCAATAGGGAGTTGGTTGATATGTTTATGGGAACACTGACGGGCCCGTTATTTAATCATCTGATTGGAAACTCTTCAGCCGGATTCACTGAGTTGATATTGACAAAGCGAGCAAGTCGGTATCAAGAGTGGAAGATCTGCATGTAGTCATCATCAAATGTGCTAAGAGAACTTTGAAGTAAGAAAGAAACTAATGCCGTGTATGGCCGTAAAAGCCGAGCCAAGACCGACCACCAATCTATGGGGCCAGTGATCTCCAATCCTACATCAGACAACCTCGAGACAACGCGTGAGCTTAACGCCACTAAGACAGCATAAAGATCAACATGCCATTGTCGCAAGCCTTGCAACACATGTTGAAAGCAGAGCTGATTACTTGAGGGATCCTCCTCAAAACATCAACACTTCCTCTCCGAGATACAATCCTAATGCTAAGTGTGCTTACCATTCCAATAGCCCGTGACATAGTAATCGATGATTGTGGGCTCAAGAACAAGATTCAAGATATGATTGAAGCTGCATTGAGTTTGATCCTCCGCGAGACTCGAATGTGATCAACGTGCCTATGCCTAACCATGACAAGAGTTCCAATGTCGTTGAGAAGATACTTATGTTTTCAACATAGATGACTTGACCATTCCTCCGATGACCGCCAAGAAGAATTTGCGCAAGCCGTGTCAATTCCGGATGCCCAGAGAATCGTCTGTGCCCATCCGCACCGATGGTTGGCTTGGTCGAGAAGACGGTTCAGCATGATGGATAACCGTGAGATACTATTTCAAACCACCGTGCAGGTCGTGTGAAGAAATGTCCAAATTGAAGATTGACAATGCGAATGAAACAACACCATCTGTGTGGGATACCTTGGGCAGCCAAGGAAAGTATGATTACATGGTGAAGTACACGCCCCGAGAGCTACAAGATTCCTATTGAAGATGTTAAGGTAACCGGATGGGGTGACGATTTCCGTAAGACTATGCCGATGTTAACACAATAAGGATTTCCTCCACGATCCCGTGACTAGAATGGCGCCTCATCATTACTTCTCCAAGACCGCTCCATATTCCTCCGATAAGGCTATCCTTGAATTATGGAGTCGATGTTTACTATCATGGTGTCAAGCAAGACCTCCGACCATTGAAGATCTTACGCTGAAGCTACCATTCCGACATTGACAACATCACGGATCAAGTAAGGTGACCCAACCTAAGAGTGTTATCTCCATATCTCTCTCCAAAGGACACCGTGACTCCACTCACATTCCTATTCCATCAGTTCCCAAGAACCGTGACTCATCCTGTCATGAAGTACCAAAGGAAGTTATCAAGACACCTCCAAACAAGAAATGGAGGAAATTCAAGATTATCAAGAAGAGTGACTACAATGTTGTGGAACAGCTAGACAAACTCATCCAAGATATCCATGCTTGCTCGCTTCAGTGCTCGAGGCTCATGCTAACGCCTTGGTGAAGTTTCGAAGAATGCCCACGCATCGCAAGACACTACCACCGACCGCTTGAAGTTTGTATTGCTAGCCCGGCCGCCAACAACGCCTAGGCTTCTCTCGATGTCGATTTGATCGCCGAAGGAAACACAACAAAGCCTTGCACATCTCGTTGAATGCAAGGCATGCTACATTATCTCATGTTTTGGTGGATATGGTTCGCTTTGAACATCCTACCAAGACCGCTTTTGATCGACTGATGTGAAGGATGGTCCCGAGACCTAGTGATATAATTGTGAGAGCTTTTGATGGTTCTAACAATACTTGGAGAGCTTATTCGCTCATAAAGTCGATTCCCGCACTTTTGATTCTACCTTCTTTGTCATGGACATCCGCCCACTACTTTTGCCTACTTGGACGCCCTTGGATACATGGGGCAGTACATTCTACATTGCATCGTAAACTAAATACCGGTGAAAGGGAAAGTTGTTATATGTGTGGAAGAAGAGTATATGGTCATCATCTCATCTATTCCGATATCTCGAGGTGGAGGGTGAATTTTTGAGACCTGTCAAGCTTTTGAGACAATTCCGTAGTCATGCCTCACGACTCGCCACTGGTTATGCAAGCTCCGCCTAGGATGGCCTCACCAAGGATGCTTGCCGCCGAACAAGGAGGTAGTATTGTTTGGGGTCACCTCCGATCTTCCTTTCAACCGACAAGACCGGGTTTAGGCTTCACCATCGAGGGTCAAGATGATACGCGAACGCCGGCCAACTTCCTTTCCGTGATCACCAGAGTGGAATCCATGCTATAGAAGACTACGACAACGACTTCGACATTTGCAAGCGGATCTTCCCAACTCCGCATCATGGGCTCAAGAATTGGAAGGTCAAGACATCATACCAATATCCTTTAGCCAGAGTAATTGCTCTTGTTTTGTTTTGCTTTTCGTTTTTTATGTTTGAACAATAAACTTTAAAGCCTAGTGCCTTACCCGGCATCATGGCTCGCTTATGGGTTATTATCCGTCGTTCATGTATTTTCATTCAATAAATCGCTGGACTTTTGCATTCAATTGTTTGTTTTCTTTCTTTACTTTATCACCCTCCAAAAAGCAATGTGTTTTACACACACCCACGTGATACACCGCAGTAATCACTCCGAATCTCGCTGATAACAAATATGCTATTGCTAAATATGACTTGATAATCCGATCTACCAAGCCGAGGACGAAAGTGAGGAAGATTGTGAAGTGCCGGAGAACTTGCGACCGCTAAGAAGAAGAGCGAGTTATACAACCACCAAGAGCAAGTTGACGTTGTGAACTGGTACGACGAAGATGTAAAAGAGATCAAGATAGGAGCGGTCTTGAGAACAGTGTTAAAGAAAGATTGATTCGATACGAGACTATATTGAGGTTTTGCTTGGTCATATGAAGACATGCTGTGGTTGGACATTGATATTGTGGTACACCGATTGCCAACAAAAGAAGGTTTTCCCGTGAAATGTAGGTCTGGCCGATGCCCCGAGATGTCGAGAAAATCAAAGTCAAGTTGTGAAGCAACAACGTTTCTTAGTCATACTTCCTATCCACAATGGGTTGTAATGTGGTCTGTGCCTAAGAAGGATGGCAAGGTACGAATGTGTGGATTACGTAGATCTAAAAAGCGAGTCCGAAAGACGATTTCCACTTCCTCATATTGATGTTCGTAGACAAGACCGCCAAAGATAAGGTTTTCCTTCATGGATGGTTTCTCCCACAATCAAATAAAATGGCTCCTCAAGACATGGAGAAGACTACTTTACACATGTGGGGCACTTTTCGCACAAGGTTATGCTGCTCGGACTGAAGAACGCGCGCCACTTATCGTGCTATGGTGACACTATTTCACGACATGATTCATCACGAGATGAGGTCTACGCCGACGACATGATAGCTCGATCACAGATCAAGAAGAACATCTTGATCATTTGCGTAAACTGCTTGATGATTGAAGAAGTACAGCATCGAGACTTAATCCTAACAAGTGCACCTTGGAGTCGTCCGAAAGCTCCTAGGGTTTGTCGTCGCGGTAAAGGTATTGAGGTTGACCCGCCAAGGTTAAAGCTATTCAAGAGATGCCAGCACCGCACCGAGAAAGAAGTCGAGGTTTCTTCAACGATTGAACTACATTCCGATTCATTGCACATTTAATCGCACTTGTGAGCCAATCTTCAAGTTACTAAAGAAAGATCAAGTAGTGTAATGGAATGACGATTGCAGATCGCTTTGACAAAATCAAGGAGTACCTATGTAATCCTCCTATCCCGATGTCACCAAGGAAGACCTCTTATCATGTACTTGATAAAGGTTAGAGAATTCAATGGGTGTGTGGGCAACATGACGAGTCCGTCAAAAGAGCATGCCATATACTACCTTAGCAAAAGTTTACCGATCAGAAACAAGATACTCACAAGAGAAAACTTGCAACGCTTTGGGCTGCCACGACTAAGACAAAGATATGTTGACTCACACTACTTTGTTGATTTCAAGATGGATCCGATAAAATACATATTTGAGAAACCAGCCTCCGAAGAATAGCAAGATGGCAAATGATCCCGACCGAATACGACATCCAATACACTTCAAAAGCGATCAAAGGAAGTGTGGTAGCCGATCATTTGGCTCATAGCCGTAGATGACTATACCCATGCGCTCAATTTGCACGAAGATGTTTTACTAGTTACAGATTTGGAAGAACCAGCCTGCATTTAAGGACCCGAACAAGGATCCCGATGGACCATGGTCTTTGATGGAGCCTCAATGCACTTGGCAATGGCATTGGCGCCATTATTACATCCCCGCAGCGGACATACGCCTTTCACCGCCAGATTATGTTTCGTTGCACCAATAACATGGCCGAATACGCGGCATCATGGGTATCAAAGTGCTATTGACTTAAGAATCAAGTTCTTACAAGTTTATGGAGACTCGCCTTTAGTGATCACATGTTAAGGGCGAGGGATACTAAGCATCCGAACCTCATTCAGACGAGAGCATGTTTTGAGTTTGATCCCTACTTCAAGAGATCACTTTCAATCACATTCCACGAGAAGAGAACTGCATGCATTGGCTACTATGTCATCTATGTTCAAGGTCAAATGGGACAACGAGGCTTCCTGATCATCATTGAGAAGTTTGACGAACCAATGTATTGTTATGAGCTTGATACAAGAGAAACCTTGGTACTATGACGAAAAGGTATCTTGAGACTCGTGGAATATCCTAGGCATCCGTCAATGATAAGAAGTTCATGAGAAGATTTGCATCCAAATTCTTCCTCAAGAACGACATCTTATACAAGCGCAACCACGACTTGTGCTTACTCACTGTAGATCAAAACAACAATACGATCATGGAAGAGTTACACGGCGCATTTGGTACCCACTCAAAGGACACACCATGGCTAAGAAGATTTTGAGAACAGTACTATTGGTCCACCATGGAAGTCGATTGTCACCGTACGCTCGATCTTGTCACAAATGCCGATTATGCACAAAGTGCACGCACTCCAAGACTCGAATGTTCTAACAGCTCCTTGGCCTTTGCAATGTGGGGCATTGAAATGATCGGAGAAATCAAGCCCACAACTTCCAATGGACATCATTTCATCCTTGTGGCAATTGATTATTTCACCAAATGGGTAAGCGCCTCGTCGATCTCTACCAAGAATGTTGTGACTCGATTCATCAAACACAATCTTATCTGTCGGAATGGCACTCCCGAAAGGATTATCACAGATAACGGCTCTAATCTCACCAATAAGATGATCACCGAACTCTGCACGCAGTTCAAGATCAAGCATCACAATTCTTCTCCATATCGGCCTAAGATGAATGACGCTGTGGAAGCCGCCAACAAGAACATTAAGAAGATTATACAGAAGATGATAGTGACTTACAAAGATTGGCATGAGATGTTACCATTCGCTCTTCATGGTTATCGCACTACAGTACGAACATCAACAGGGGCAACCCCCTTCTCTCTTGTGTACGGTATGAAAGAAGTCCTACCCATCGAGGTTCAGATTCCCTCAACCAGAGTCCTCCAGGACGCAGAGTTAGGCGAAGACGATTGGATTCAGACTCGCCTGGACCAGATTAATTTGATTGATGAGAAGCGACTCGCGTCCATCTGCCATGGACAGATTTATCAGAAGCGAATGATCAAAGCATTTAACAACAAGGTCAAGCACCGAGTCTATCAAGTTGGTGACCTAGTAGTCAAGCGCATCATTCTTCCACAAGGTGATCCCAGGGGCAAATGGACTCCCACCTACGTGGGACCGTTTGTAGTCAAGATGGTTTTCCATGAGCTATGATACTTAGCACCATGGATGGTGAAGACTTCCCACACCTCGTGAACGCAGACATAGTCAAAAATACTACGCATGAAAGAGACCCTAGGTCGACGGACCTAGGCAAAAATATGGCATTCGAACCAAAAGGGTTCGCAAAAGTTAAGGATATATACAAAACATGTACACCCGCAAGTCGAAACCGAAAAGGCGGTTGGGCAAAAAGGGTATCCCAGACCAAACCCGAAAGGGCGGTCTAGGCAAAAGTTAGGATTTAAGCGCACGACTATGTCTTTTCCAGATCACCGCTCTGGACTACTATCAAGATTCAAGATTCAAATGGCAAGATCACCACTCACTTTCTATCGACAAGGAGATGAGATAGTTGAAATATATGAGTACTAGCATGGTTGGAACTTAACGAGATTGTTTCCGCATAGCTTTTTACCTTTCTTGTGTACAAACCACTTGGCCATACGCCATTTCAAATGAATACAAGTTCTTTCTCTTTACATTTTCACTATTGTCGCTTGCAATAAGTCCAACGCTTGCTTTGAATGATTATATGCATTTGACAATAAGAATCTATTCACAAACATGCAAAAGTGGACATACAAAAGTAGTTACTACAGTGCTCTAGGAATGAGATGACGACGAAAGTCACCAATGCATTTCCCACGTAGCATGATCCCCACAAGAGTGTCACTCACAACAAACCTTCCCCAACGGAGTATAATGTTAGTCCCCGAATGTGATTCCACTCAACCGAGCAATGTTACATCACCTCCAAGCAAGAACACTTCATCCCCACCAAGGTATTTATCATCGCAGAATATCTCTCAACAATTCCCTTTTCTCCAAAGAGCTGTATCCGACTGAGACTTGGTCGATAGTGCACCGAGAAAATCTACATCTTCTATTCCCACCGAGATTCCAACGGGCCCCAACCCGGTCTCTCAAGAACCATCAAACGCTCTCCAATGAGGTCTACACAAAATCCCAGTGAGCGCTCCCTAATTTTTCCCAACAGATCTACACACAAGATCCCCAACAGATTGCCTCCCAGACTCTCCCCAGCAGGGTCTATGTATGAGATCTCCAACAACGAGTTTCTCAATCTCTACCTTCCTCAACAATATCTAGGCCCAAGACTTGGTCAAATAGTGCATCGGAGGGATCAAGTTCTTTCTTCTCGTGATCTCCATCCCCAAATGTAAGTCGAATCTCAAGGTAACATCCGCATCTTCTTCAAGATGGATATGTTTTGAAATACCACAACATCTATCATTCATACATTACTCATAAAGTCATAATTCATGCATATGTCATTCATATACATTGTCATGCATCATACTTTGCATAAGACTAACAAATATTCTATCAAAGTTTCTCTTGTTTTCTCCAAAACAGGTGGAAATCACTTCTGACGCAAGTAGGTCCAGATTAAGCCCCAATCTCGAGGAAAACTATCGAAAGACCGCCCGGTTATCCTCCGACGATCGGTCCAGATTAAGCCCCGAATCTCGACGGAAAACTATCTAAAGACCGCCCTAGTTGTCCTCCGACAACCGGTCCGTGATTAAGCCCCAATCTCGACGGAAAACTATCTAACGACGCCTCGTTGTCCTCCGACAACGGATCCGTGATTAATACCCGCCGACGGAAACCCTATCCGAACGATCACAAGTTATCCTCCGATAACAAGCAGTGGATCAACACCCGATGCACAACAGGGAAGATATCCACATTTTGCCAACTACTACCTCGTAGTAACCGCACGAAGATTTATTCGAATCCTTCTTATTATCAACAAGAACACGTAGTCCGGCATACGACTTGCTGCCTCGATGGCATCTTAAGCCCATCTCCGACTACTTTTCAACAGCCTCCACTTTCGTATCGTCGCATATTTGGTTAAAACCAATACAAACCAATAACTTCATTCAAAGATGAGCACAAGTCTAACATACGACTCCCTCCTGATGGCATCTTAAGCCCATCTCCGCGCTCCTTCCACTATCAAGAACATCTACAGAGCCAGCGATGCTCACTCCCCAAAGATCGACCTTTCTAGATGGCATCTCAAGCCCATCTCCGATGATTCTCCTCCTATCAACAACCCCGAGTCTAGCATACGACTCATCCCCCAAGTCTTTCTCCAAATGGCATCGAAGCCCATTCCCGCATCATCCACCAACAATGAGTGCAAATTTTCGTGTACGAGTGTTCAATCATCTTCACCTTCAGTCACGAAAGACAAGTATGTCAATCTAACCTTCCAAGACAAGAAGATTAAACAGGGCAGTCACATACCCCAAAATTTTCCCTCCATCTTTTCAAGATATCCATACATCCATACTCAAAGATTCCTCAAGAGTCGATCGACAAAACTCTCCTAGACAATCAACCCAAACTAGGGTTTGGCAATTTAGCTCAGATGGACTTCCAACATCTCCAATGTCCTTCATGCCTCCTCATATGCTTCAAAGATTCTCCATGTCAAGTTTCAAGCCTCACAAGTCAAGTTTTCGCATAATTGCTCGATGGTGAAAATTAGTCAGATTGACAAAAGTCAATTGTGGTCAACATACCAAACTTCATGATTTTTGGTCAACATCCTCATTTTGAAGTTACATTCATCATTTGATCAAGGGTTGATCATGATTCATCAAGAAAACTCAAGATTTGCTCAAAAGTCAAACTTTCTAAATTAGGGTTTCTAGGTGAAAAGTCAATCGAACTTTGACCGATCATAACTTTCATACTTTCTCGTAAATTTTTCCACCACCTCTTGTTTTGAAGGAAATTCAATTTCTACAACTTCATGTCTCACAATAATGTCCAAAAATGCTTCATTTGAGAGGTATGGCTAAAACATTATGTGTCATTTTCAAAGTCAACAAAAGTCAACATTTTGTTTTGAGGATATATTGAGCATGGAAACTCCAATTGAGATGAGACCAAAAAGGTTGTTTAGAGGACTCTTAGAGCTTTCCAAAAAGTCCAAGAACACTCAAAAATGTGGAAAATTGAGCAAGATACACCATTCACAAGTTGGGCAATTTTGAAAGAGTGCACAAAGAGAGATGCTTCTAAAATCAAAATTTTTGCAAATGGGCTTACTTTTTCTTCATCCAAACTTGTTCCTTATACAATTAGGAATATCCAAGCCCAATGCCACGAGTTTTTATTTTATTTTTCTATTTAATTTGGAATTTATTCATTTAAATACAAATTAAATTCAAAAATAAAGTATAAAATCAAAATTAATTGCAAACTTGATTTTTCTCTCTTCCTTGAGATCCAAGCAACTCAACAAAGCCAGAAATTTCAAATTTGATTGGTATGGCAAGATTTGATTGAAAATTGATCAAAATATGAAAATTTGATTTTGTACAAAATCAAATTTGATTTGCATTTATTAATGATTGATTCTTCCTCAAATTAACTCCAAATCTTTCTACTATATATACACAACTCATGCCACACGAATTAAGGTAGAGAATTTGGCTGGAGAAACCCTTATTGCAACTCAAAAAACCGTGGGTTACAAGCTACTAGCAACCTTGTTTTTGCTTCGATTCAACCGATTCTAAGCCATCCAATAGCTTCCTGGAGGTCCATTGATTCATTCCAGACCCTTACAGATCAGGAATCCATCAAGAACCACGAAATCAAACTACGGTTTTGACACTTTTTCTTGAAATCGATTGCTTTTCATGCATTATTAACATGTTTCATTGTTGTTTTGTGATCGTGATAAGTTTGCAAGTTTATCCGGCTGTTTGATTGCATTTCCATGGCCAGAACTCGATATGCCATAGCTAGGTTTTAACCACGATTTAGGGTTTCTCTCAAATGGAAAATTAGACCTCAAGACCATTGCCAATGAATTCGAATGATATCCTCGAATCGAACCATGGTCTTAGAAATCATTTATATTATCTCGTGTGATTTTCAATTTGTTGGGGACGAAGGCCGAGCAATGGCCGACGCTTATATTTTCAAAAATTCAAATGAAAGAGATGAAGTGTGGCGGTGAGGCAATGTGAAGGCGACACTTGTTCATCCATCGTCCGCTCCGACCAATGACACGCGCGCCCTGCATCGATGGCAAAGGCGTGGGGTTGTGAGCGGAAGGTCTGCAGTTCGATCCTTGGCCATGGCATTTGGTTTTACATGTTTGCAAACTTTTTCTTATTTTATTATTTTCCATTTAATATTTTGCATGCATTTTAATTCTTTTCAATATTTTTATTCATGCATTAAAAATCATCAAAAATATTTTTCCTTTTGCATTTATTTTCATAAAATGTTTATTTAATTTATAAAATTAAAAAATATTATTTTGCATGCATATTTTATTTTATTCATAATTTAGCATTTTAATCAATTTTAATTAGTTTTAAATTATTAAAATGCATCCAAAAAATCCCAAAAATTTATCTTAGCATATTTATGTTATCTCCAGCATGTCAGATTTTTCTCATTCAAAAAATTGCATTTTTACTAATATTTTTCTCTTATTCAATTTCATCGTATTTTTCGATTTTCTTATCTATTCACAGGTTATTCCGTTTCAGACGGTTTCTTTTACTGTTTTCTTTTTTCCGATAATGTAATTGCTCATGGGATGTAATAGTTAATTAGGGCTTTTATTTTCCGCAAGTTTAAATTATGTATCTGCCCCAATGCCATGTAATAGCGTAGGACATTTATCTTTCCGCATCTTTACATTCCGCATTTTAATTTCCGCACCCTATAAACTGCTAGTAATTAGGCGTGTATGGCAAGATAAAATTGAACATAGCTCACTTTAATTTCCAAGATAAAATATCTGAATTCAACACACTCTTTCACACATGCATCCCTTAGGGTAATTCTCTCTCGTTGCCTTTACGAATTCAAATGGTCATGTCCCTCGAACGTAGAGGTATTCTAGCACCGTTGCCTTCAAAACAAATCATCATAGTCCCTTTGATACAAAGATCATAGACCCACGATGTCGCCTCCGAATACATGATCTTGACCTCGATTGTCGCCACGAAAATGATGATAGTCCCTTCGAATGTGCTAGGATACTTCCTACAAGTTGCTTTCTATGACCATCCGATGTCCCTTCGAATGTCCCGCTTACATCCAACAAATAGAGTTACCTACCAACTAATGGCATGGATAGCGCTATTCTAAAGGAAAGTAAAACAATACGAAAACGACCAATTCTGAGTAGGTAATAAGACTTTTAGTTGCTTGCTCTATCAAAATACTTTTCACACAACACACTTTTTTTTCAAAGTTCAAACTCTTTTCAAAAACAAAACATTTCCGAACACTTTGTATACATTCCTACATGAATCATTACAAAGTCAAAGCGAAATGCCTTTTCAAAACATTTTTTTCAAACACACAGAAAGCACAATTTTAAAGTGATCTAAGAGCAACTAAGAGCCCGTAGATAACTACGGATGGAAAGGGTGCTAATACCTTCCCTTTTCATAACCTTTCCCTTACTCGTAATCTAACGAAGGTCTTTTTCTGTACTTTTACCTTCCCTTAATTGGATAAAAGAAAAGTCGGTGGCGACTCTTGCTATCCGCACATTTGCGATACAAAAACCTACAAAGTCAGTTCACCGTGTTACAATGCCCCTAAAGGATATTCCTGAGTCTCAAGATACCTCTTCACTTCGTAGAACCAAGGTTTCTCTTCTGTATCAAGTTCACAATAATATGCTGGTTCGTCAAACTTCTCGATGATGATTTGGGGAGCCTCGTTGTCCCATCTGACTTTGAACATAGATGACATAGTGGCTAATGCATCTGCCAACTGATTCTCTTCTCGTGGAATATGATTGAAAGTGATCTCTTCGAAGTAGGGGATCAGACTTAGAACATGCTCTCGATATGGAATGAGATTCGGATGCTTCGTATCCCACTCGCCTTAACTGACCGATCACAAAGTCGAGTCTCCACACCGGCAAGAATTTGATTCTTAAGTCAATAGCAGCTTTAATACCCATGATGCACGCCAGATTCGCCCATGTTATAAGTGCAATCGAAACATAATCATGTGAAAGGCGATGTCCCCAGGAGATGTAATGATGGCGCCAATGCCATTGCCAAGTGCGTTCGAGGCTCCATCAAAGACCATGGTCCATCGGGATCTTGGTTCGGATCCTTCGTCTGGTCCTGGTTATTCGCAATCAGTAACTAACAAAACATCTTCGTCTGGAAATTCGAACTGCATAGACTGATAGTCATCTACGGCTTGATGAGCCAAGTGATCGGCTACTACACTTCCTTTGATTGCTTTCTGAGAAGTATACTAGATGTCGTATTCAGTCAAGATCATTTTCCATCTTGCTATTCTTCCGGAGAGAGCTGGTTTCTCAAATATGTATTTTATCAGATCTATCTTGGAAATCAACAAAGTGGTGTGAGTCAACATATACTGTCTTAGTCGATTTAGCAGCCCAAGCCAAACCGCAAGTTTTCTCGAGTGTGAGTATCTTGTTTCACACTCGGTGAACTTTTTGCTAAGGTAGTATATTGCATACTCTTTTCGATCAGACTCGTCATGTTGCCCCAACACACACCCCATTGAGTTCTCTAATACTGTCAAGTACATGATAAGAGGTCTTTCTTCGGCATCAGGATAAGAGGATTCTGTAGGTACTCCTTGTTTTTGTCAAAAGCGATCTGGCAATCTTCGTTCCATTCCACTACCTAATCTTTCTTTAGTAACTTGAATATTTGCTCACAAGTAGCAGTTAGATGTGCAATGAACCTGGCAATGTAATTCAATCGTCCCAAGAAACCTCTAACTTCTTTCTCAAGGGAGTCGGTTTTGAATAACTTTAACCTTGGCGGGTCAACTTCAATACCTTTACCACCGACAACAAACCCTAGGAGTTTACCGGATCCGACCAAGGTGCACTTGTTGGGATTAAGTCTCACCACTCTTTAGTCCACAAACAATTTCGCAAATGATCGATATGTTCTTCCTCAGTCTGTGATCGAGCTATCATGTCGTCGACGTAGACCTCTATCTCGTGATGAATCATGTCATGAAATAATGCCACCATGGCACGTTGATAAGTGACGCCAGCGTTCTTCAGGCCGAACGACATGACCTTTTAGCAGAATGTGCCCCACTGCGTAACGAAAGTAGTCTTGTCCATGTCTTCAAGAGCCATTTTGATCTGATTGTAACCGGAGAAACCATCCATGAAGGAGAAAACCTTATGTTGAGCGGTGTTGTCGACCAGAACATCAATATGAGGAAGTGCAAAATCGTCTTTCGAACTTGCTCCGTTCAAATCTCTGTAATCCACACACATTCGTACTTTGCCATCCTTCTTAGGTATGTGTACTACGCTTGCAACCCACCGTGGATAAGAAGTAACATAAGAAACCGCGTTGAACCGCTCATAACTTCGGCTTTGATTTTCTAACATCTCGTGACGATGCGACGAACCTTCTGCTTCTGTGGAGAAAACCTTCTTTGTCGGCAATCGGTGTACCACAATGTCAATGTCTAGACTGAATATCTTCGTATGACCAAGCAAAACCTCGATATAGTCTCGTAGCATCCGAACTAATCTCTTTGAAACTACTTTCAAGACCGCTCCTATCTTGATCTCTTTCTGCCTTCATCAAGCACTCCAAATTCACAACCTCAACCGGCTCTTCGTGTGGTCAGATGACTCGCTCTTCTTGCAGTAGCCGACAAGTTCTCCTAGAACTTCACAATCTTCCTCACCTTCGCCTTCGCTTGGTAGATCGGATTATCAAGTCATATTTAGCAATAGCATAGTCATATCAACATGATTCAAGTGAATCAGCAGTATCACGTGGTGGTGTGTAAGAACACATAGCTTTTGAAGGGGTGGTAAAAGTAAAAGAAAGAAAACAGTATTTAAATGCAAAAGTCCAATAATTTTATTGAATGAAAATATGCAAATGACAGATAATAACCCTCACAAACGAGCCACGATGCCCCGGGCAAGGCACTAGGCTTTAAAGTTTATTGTTCAACGCATAGAAAACGAAAAGCATAACAGAAAACAAAAGAAATTACTCTTGTCTAAAGGAGATTGGTATGACGTCTTCGGTCTTCTAATTGCTGAGTCCGTTGTCGGGAGTTGGGAAGATCCAATCGCTGATGTCGAAGTCGCTGTCGTTGTCTTCTATAGCATGAACTCCATCTTTGCTGATGCGGAAAGGAAGCTTGCCGGCATGTTCGCGGCGTATCATCTTCTGTCCTTTGATGGTGAAGCCTAAACTAGTCTTGTCAGATTTGAAAGGAAGATCGGGGAGCTGACCCCAAATAGTTCTACCTCCTTCTTCAACTGTAGCTTGATCATCTTTCAGCGAGGCCATCCTAGGCGGAACTTGTGTAACTTCAGGAGTAACAGGAGAGTCAACAGGCATGACTCTTGGAACTGTTTCGAAGGCTTGACAGGGAATCTCAAAGAATTCACCTTCCATCTCGTGGTATCGGAATAACTCCAGATGACTTACCATGTATTCCTCTTCACCACATACTGTAACAACCCTCCCCTTCACTGGGTACTTCAGCTTCTGATGCAAGGTAGAGGTAACAACGCCTGCCCCATGTATCCAAGGGCATCTAAGCAGGCAAGAGTAAGCTGGACGGATGTCCATGACAAAGAAAGTGGAGTTGAAAGTCTGGGAACCAACTTTTACTGGTAGGATGAGCTCTTCAAGTACTGTTCGTTTAGAACCATCAAAAGCTCTCACAATTATGTCACTGGGCTTCAAGACCAATCCTTCAACGTCGAGTCGGTCAAAAGCACTCTTCGGTAGGATATTCAGAGCAGAACCAGTATCTACCAAAACATGAGGCAATGTAATGCCTTTGCATTCAACAGAGATGTGCAAGGCTTTGTTGTGTTTCCTTCCGGCAGAAGTCAAATCAGCATTAGAGAAGCCTAGGCTGTTGCTGGCAGCTAGGCTAGCAATAAAAACTTCAAATTGGTCAGTAGTCGTGTCTTGCGGTATGTGAGCATTCTTCAGAAACTTCACTAAGGCTTTAGCATGAGCCTCAGAGCACAATAGCAGAGCAAGCATGGAGATTTTGGACGGAGTCTGTCCCAACTGTTCCACAACATTGTAGTCACTCTTCTTGATGATC
This sequence comes from Vicia sativa, assembly GCA_021764765.1. Taxonomy (NCBI): domain Eukaryota; kingdom Viridiplantae; phylum Streptophyta; class Magnoliopsida; order Fabales; family Fabaceae; genus Vicia; species Vicia sativa. Next base: position 53,455,062 of record CM038796.1, read on the forward strand.
TTCAGAATTTCCTCCATTTCTTGTTTGGAGGTATCTTCAGCAACTTCCTTTGGTACTTCTATCTGAGCAGGATGAGTTACTGGTTCTTTCCCTCTAGTTCCGGGAGTTGGTTCAGTAGCAGGAATGTGAGCTGGAGTCGCAGTGTCTTTTGGAGGAGAGATCTCTGGAGAAAACACTCTTCCGGTTCTGGTCACCTTACTTGATCCGGTGATGTTGTCAATGTCAAAAATGGTAGCTTCAACTGTAAGATCCTCAATGGTTAGAGGGTCTTGCTTGACGCCATGATAGTAAACCTCAGCTCCATAGTTCCAAGGTATAGCTTATTCAGAGGAATATGGAACTGGTCTGGGAGAAGTAATGATGAGAGGTGCCACTCTAGGCATAGGATCAGCAGAGGAAATCCTTATTGTGTTAACATCAGCACAGTCTTCTAGGAAATCGTCTCCCCATCCGGGTTGCCTTAACATCTTCAATAGGAATCTTGTAGCTTTCGGGAACAGTATACTTCACCATGTAATCGAACTTTCCATTTGGCTGCCCCAAGGTATCCCATACTTCTGGTATAGTTTCGCTCACATCTTCGATCTTTAGATTCTTAGTCATGTCTTCACACAAATTCTCCACAGGCGAAGGTTTCAGAAATAGCACTTCCCGATTATCCATCATGCACTGAATACGTCTTCTCAACCAAGCACATCCGTCAGGTGCAGATGGGCACCAACGACAATTCTCTGGGCATCCTGGATTGACACCGGCTTGCAGCAGATTCTTCTTAACAGTCATCAGAGGAATAGTCAAGTCATCTATATTAAAAACATAAGAGTTCTCTTCAATAGCATTGGAACTTTTGCCATGGTTAGGCATAGGTGCGTTGATCACATTTGGAGTCTCAACAGGAGGATCAAACTCAATCTCTTTAGCTTCAATCATGTCTTGAATCTTGTTCTTCAAAGCCCAACAGTTGTCAGTGTCGTGCCCTGGGCTGTTCGACTGGTAAGCACACTTGGCATCAGGATTGTATCTCGGAGAGGAAGTGTTGATGTTCTGAGGAGGATCCCTCAAGGTAATCAACTCTGCTTTCAACATGTGTTGCAATGCTTGCTACAATGGCATGTTGATCTTCGTAAACTGTCTTCGTGGCGCGTTCTGGTTACGCGCGTTGTCTCGCTGAGGTTGTGCTGATGTAGGATTGGAGATCACAACTGCCCCCACCGATTGAGCATGGTCGGTTTTGGCTCGGCTTTTCTGACCATACATAGCATTGGCTTCTTTCTTACCAAAAGACCTCTTTGCAGCATTCGAAGATGACTCTATCTGAATCTTCCCGCTCTTGATTCCAGCTTCAATGTGTTCTCCTGTCAATATCAGCTTGGTGAATCCGGCTGAAGAGTTTCCAATCAGGTGATTGAAGAATGGGCCTGTCAGTGTTCCCATAAACATGTCAACCAACTCCCTATTGGACAAGGGTGGTTGAACTCTGCCTGCTAAATCTCTCCATTTCTGAGCATATTCTTTGAACTTCTCATCACGACCCATAAACATGCTCTGTAGTTGCATGCGAGTGGGTGCTAATTCAGCATTGTACTGGTACTGCTTGTAGAAAGCATTTGCTAAGTCATTCCAGATATGGATGTGGGTATTCTCTAGCTGATAATACCACTCCAACTGAGCTCCAGACAAACTTTCTTGAAAGAAATGGATCCACAGCTTCCTGTCATCAGTGTGAGGATGGATCTTCTAAACATAGGACTTCAAATGTAGCTTCGGACAAGAGATGCCATCATACTTGGCAAAAGTAGGAACCTTTAACTTGCGAGGAATCACCACGCCAGGAACTAGACTTAGATCATCAAAATTCAGCCCGAACATTTTCAAATTTTCCACAGCATTCAGACGGTCTTCCAGTTGTTTGTATTTGCCATCCTCAAAAGAATACTGCTCGTTCTCATAGTCTTCTTCTTTGTTTTCAGGTTCACGTTGATCTTCCTCGTTGTTCTTGATACTTTCATCAGTTTCAACACTCTTGTCTGAGAGTTCCACACGGATGACCACTCTTGGTCCACCTTTGTGACGTCTGCCCATGTTGAGAACACCAATGACCTTCTTCTTTCTGTTGATGAACTTCTTCAGGTCTTCCTGGCCTTGGACCAAGCTGGTGAACATTTCCTGGAACTGAGCATTCTGAGCCTGAAGATCTTTGACAGTCTGTTCAAGAGCCATTTCTGCTAAAATAAATAGCGAGAAAATGAGAAAACTGATCTTCAATGTACCTGTTATGCAATGTTATGCCTTAATATGCGATGTTTATGCAATACAATGCAATGTTTTCAAGGACCTTAGGAATTTAAATTTGTTAAACAAGCACAAACAAACTTTTATTAGCTTCTTTCTTTTTCTTTTTCTTTTTCTTTTTAAGTACAAAAGATAGTTTGGAAAATAAAAGAACAAAAAATCCTAAAGCTCTAAGTCTCCCATGGGCGCTTCCTCTTGGTGTTGAAGTAGGCATTGATGTTCCGCTCCTCGTGAAGTAGCTTGGTCAACTCTAGTACCTTCTTCTCGCTTGCATAGTGTGATACGGTGAACTGACTTTATAGGATTTTTGTATCCAAATGTGCGGATAGCAAGAGTCGCCACCGACTTTTATTTTTATCCAATTAAGGGAAGGTAAAAGTAACAGAAAAAGACCTTCGTTAGATTCTGAGTTCGGGAGAATGGTTATGAAAAGGGAAGGTATTAGCACCCCTTTCCATCCGTAGTTTATTCTACGGGCTCTTAGTTGCTCTAGATCACCTTTTTTAAAAAAATTGCTTTCTGTGTATTTGAAAAATGTTTTGAAAAGGCATTTCGCTTTGACTTTGTAATGACTCATGTAGGAGTGTATACAAAGTGTTCGGAAATGTTTTTGATTATGAAAAGAATTTGAACTTTGAAAAAGAGTGTGTGGTGTGAAAAGTATTTGATAGAGCGAGCAACTAAGAGACTTATTTACCCACTCAGAATTGGTCGTTTTGTTGTACTTCTACGTTCCTTTAGAATAGCGCTAGCCATACCATTAGTTAGTAGGTAGCTCCATTCGTTTGATGTAAGCGGACATTCAAGGACATCGGATGGTCATCGAAGCAACTTGTAGGAAGTATCCTAGCACATTCAAGGGACTATCATCATTTTTCAGAGGCTTACAATCGAGGGTCAAGATCATGTATTCGGAGGCGACATCGTGGGTCTTATGATCTTTGTATCGAAGGAACTATGATGATTTGTTTGAAGGCAACGTGCTAGAATACCTCACGCTCGAGGGACATGACCATTTTGAATCGAAGGCATCGAGAGAATTACCCTAAGGTGCGTGTGATAGAAGTGTTTTGAATTCGTAATATATTATCTTGAAGATTAGTGTGAGCTATGTCCAATTATTATCTTGCCATACACGCCTAGTTACTAACTTTATAGGGTGCGAAAGTAAAATGCGAATGTAAAGTGCGGAAAGATAAACCTACGCTATTACATGGCTTTAGTATACATAATTTAACATGGAAAATAAAATCCTAAATTAAACTATTACATCCCATATACAGTTACATTATTTGAAAAATAAAATGAAAACGAAGAATCGTCTCAATCGGATTAACTCGTGAAACGAATGAGAAATCGAAAATATGATGAAATCAAATAAGAGAAAATGTTAGGAAAATGCAAATTTTAAATTGGAAAAATATGACATGTTGGAAATAATGTAAACATGCTAAAATAATTTTTGGGATTTTTAGATGCAATTTAATAATTAAAATGAATTAAAAGTAATTAAGATGCAAAATTATAAATAAAATAAATATGCATGCAAAATGTATTTTTTAATTTTATAAATTAAATAAAGATTTTCAGAATGTAAATGTAAAAAGAAAATATTTTTTGATAATTTTTTAATGCATAAATAAAATGTGGAAATTAATTAAAATAGATGCAAAATATTAAATAAAATAGGAAAATAGAAAATATGAGGTTTTGCAACTTGTAAAAATAAGTGTCCGAGCCTGGATCGAATCGAGACACTAGCTTCAAACTTTGAAAACCCACTCCTTGCTATCTCGAACCAACGCCATCGCTTGGAAATTGAAACGAGGGTTATAACAGTGTCGCCCCTGATCGCTCCAATCACGCCAAGAACTTCATCGCTCGCTTGAATTGGCATTTTGGCCGGCCCCGAGCGACGCTATGACCCCGCAAATTCCAAAAGCCAAGACAAGCAATATAAATGAAATCTAAAAGCATGGTCCGATTCGAAATTCCATTCTGAACACGATGGTGGTGTCCTTTTTGTCCAATTTGTCCTATTTCGTGAATCCCTAATTCGAACCAGAAAACCCTAGCTATGGCAAGTATCGATCCCGGCCATGGAAACTCAATCAAACTATGCAGAAAGCTTGCAAACTTCCATCTAAACACAAAACAAACCACAAAACATGTTAAAATGCATGAGAATTAAAATACGATTTTGAATTTTTCTTGGACAAACCGAATTCGAATTCTGTGATTCTGAATGGTTTTGTGCAATGTGAGGGTCTGGAATGCTTCCAGGGATGTCAAGGAATGTTTTTGGATCCTCAAAACCAATTGAAACGAGCTGGAACAAGGATTGCAAGTTGCTTCAAGAATACGATTTTTGGCTTTAGGTTAGGGTTTCGAGCAATTTTTTCGTTCTTTCTTGATAGGTATGCATCATATATTTATACTAGATGGATTTGGAATGGTTTTTGGAAAGAATTGATCAACATTCAATGGAAATCAAATTTGATATTTCCATGAAAATCAAATCTTCAAAGCTTGATCAATTTCAATCCAATCTTGCCTTTCTTGCTCCAATTTCGAATTTGCTGGCATTTGTGAGTTAATTGACCTTAAGGAAAGAATAAAATCAATCTTGCTATTAATTTCAATTTTATAATTTATTTTAAGATTTAATTTGCATTTAAATGAATAAATTACAAATTAAATAGAAAAATAAATCAAAAATTCGTGGCTTTGGGCTTGGACACTCCTAATTGCTTGAGGAACAAGTTAGGATGAAGAAAAGTAGGCCCATTTGCAAAAGATTTGATTTTTGAAGTATCTCTCTTGTGCATTCTTTCAAAATCGCCCAACTTGTGGATGGTGTAATTTGCTCAATTTTCCACATTTTTGATTGTTCTTGGACTTTTTGGAAATTTCTAAGAGTCCTCTAACCAATGTCTTTGGTCTCATCTCATTTGGAGTTACCATGCTCAATATATCTTCAAAACAAAAAGTTGACTTTTGTTGACTTTGAAAATGACCGAATGTTTTGAGCTATACCTCTCAAATGAAGCATTTTTGACATTCTTGTGAGACATGAAGTTGTAGAGAATTGAATTTCCTTCAAAACAAGAGGTGGTGGAAAATTTCGAGAAAGTATGAGAAAGTTATGATCAACAAAGTTCATTGACTTTTCATCTAGAAACCCTAATTTAGAAAGTTTGACTTTTGGGCAAATCTTGAGTTTTCTTGATGAATCATGATCAACCCTTGATCAAATGATGAATGTAACTTCAAAATGAGGATGTTGACCAAAAATCAAAAGTTTTGACCGTAGGTTGACCACAGCTTGACTTTTGTCCAATACACCCGATTTTCAACCATCCGAGCAATTGTCGAGGAAACTTGACTGTGAAGCTTGAAATTTGACATGGAGAATCTTTGAAGCATATGAGGAGGCATGGAGGCCTTTGGAGATGTTGGAAACCCACCTTGACTTGAGAGATACCAAACCCTAGTTTGGGTTGATTGTCTAGAGAGAGTTTGTCCGATCAACTCTCGAGGAATCCTTGAGCATAGATGTATGAAATCTTTGAGAAGATGGAGGGCAAATTTTGGGTATGACATGCCTGCTCAATCTTCTTGTACCGAGGGTTAGATTGACACGCTTGTCTTTCGTGACCGGAGGTAGAAGATGATTGAACACCGAGTACACCCGAAAATTTGCACCGCGTTGGTTGATGATGCGGAACGGGCCATGATGCCGCTTGAGAAGTTGAGGCTTCACTGGGGAACGAGTCGACGCTAGACTCGAGGTTGTCAGAGGAGAGCTGACGGAGATGGGCTTAAGATGCCATCTAGAAAGGTCGATGCGGGGAGTGAGTCGATGTTAGATCAGAGATGTTCCCGAACGAGAGGAGATGGGCTTAAGATGCCATCCAAGGAGTCGACGTTAAACTTCGTGTTCACCTTGAATGAGGTTGTTGGTTTGTATTGATTTTTAACCATATATGCAGATTCGAAAGTGAAGAGATGTTGACAAATAGTCTGAGATGGGCTTAAGATGCCATCCAAGGCAACCGAGTCGACGCTAGACTCAGAGTTGTTGATAATAAGGAATCGTAATAAATCTTCGTGTTGATTACTCCGAGGAGATTGAGTTGGCAAAATGTGGATAGCTTCCCCGTGCATCGGTGTTGCTCCATTGCCTGTTATCGAAGGATAACCAGAGGTGGTCTTTCGGATAGTTTTCCCGTCGGTTCGGGGCTTAATCCTGGACTAGTCGTCGGAGGACAACGAGGGGCGGTCTTTCAGATAGTTTTCCCCCGGTTCGGGCTTAACTCGACCCTGCTTTAAGTGATCACACTGCTTTGAGAAAACAAGAGAAACTTTGATAGAATATTGGTTAGCTTTATGCAAAGTTTGATGCATGGCAGTGTATATGAAATGATGTATGCGTGAATTATGACTTTATGAGTAATGTATGAATGATAGATGTTGTGATATTTCAAAACATATCCATCTTGAAGAAGATGCGGATGCTTTGTTTGAAGATTTCTGACTTCTGCTTGGGGAATTGAGTAGGTGAGAACTCCGCTTTTGAAAGAGAAGAAAGATATCCTGGATTCTTCCGATGCACTATCTGACCAAGTCTTGGGCCTAGATATTGTTGAGGAAGGTAGAGATTTGAGAGGCCTGTCGGAGATCTCATATATATAGACCCCCCGAGGGAGTCCGGAGGCGATCCGCTGAGGACCTTGTATGTAGATCCCGCCGAGGAAATTTAGGAGGCGCTCACTGGGATTCGAGTGTAGATCTCGATGGAGAGCATTTGATGGTTGCCGAGACCGCTAGAAGAGTCCGAGTCCGCCGTAATCTCCGGGGAAAAGGGGAGGATTGAGAAATATCCGCTGGGATGAAGTGTTACCGCTGAGACTCGATGTAACGTTGTTTCGCTTGAGTGGAATCACCGCCAGGATTAACATATACTCACTGGGAAGGTGCGTTGTGAGTGACACCTTCGTGGGGATCATGTTTTGTGGGGAATTATTTGGTGACTTTCGTCATCCCAATTCCTAGAGCCCGTAAGTACCTTTGTATGTTCACTTTCGTATGTTTGTGATTAGATTCTTATTGTCAAATGCGATAGTCATTCAAAGCAAACGTTGGACTTATTGCAAATAACAACAATGTAAATTGTAAAGAGAAAGAAGTCAGATTTATTTGAAAGGTATGATGGCCAAGTAGTTTGTACACAAGAAAGGTAAAAGCTATGGAAACGATCTCGTTAAGTTCCAACTATGCTAGTACTCATATATTTCGACTATCTCATCTCCTTGTCACAGAGAAAGTAGACCGATCTTCGCCATTTGAATCTTGAATGCGATAGTAGTCTGAAGCAAGTGATCCGAAGAGACATAGTCGACGCTTAAATCTCTAACTTTGCCTAGACCGCCTTTCTTTTCACCACCGATACCTTTTTGCCCAAGCCGCTTTTCGTGTTTTCAACTGCCGTGTAAATCTTTGTATATATCCTTAACTTTTTCCCGAACCTTTTTGGTTCGCCAGGATGCCCTTATTTTTGCTTAGGTTCGTCGACCTAGCGGGTCTATTTTATGCGTAGTATTTTTTGACTATGTTTGCGTTCACAGGGTGTGGGAAATCTTCACCATCCATGGTGCTAAGTATCATAGCTCCACCGGAAAACACTGTTTTGACTACAAATGGTCCCTCATAGGTGGGAGTCCATTTGCCCCTGGGATCACCTTGTGGAAGAATGATGCGCTTGACTACTAGATCACCGACTTGGTAGACTCGGTGCTTGACCTTCTTGTTAAATGCTCGACCATTCGCTTCGATAACCGTCCATGGCGTATGGACGCGAGTCGCTTCTCATCGATCAAGTTGATCCGTCAAGCCGTGTCTCGAACCCAATCGCCTTCACCTAACTCCGCCTCCGGAGGACTCGTCGAGGGTATCCAACCTCGATAGGTAAGACGGCTTCCATACCGTATACGAGAGAGAAGGGGTTGCCCCGTGGATGTTCGGTAGTGCGATAACCATGAAGAGCAAATGGTAACATTTCATGCCAATCTTTGTAAGTCACACCATCTTCTCAGATCATCTTCTTAATGTTCTTATTGGCGGCTTCCATCGCACCGCTCATCTTAGGCCAATATGGAGAAGAATTGTGATGCTTGATCTTGAACCGCGTGCGTAGTTCTTGATCATCTTGTTGTTGAGATTGGAGCCGTTATCCGTGATAATCCTTTCTGGAGTGCCATACCGATGATAAGATTATGCTTGATGAATCGAGCCACAACATTCTTGGTAATGATGCATACGAGGTCGCTTCTACCCACTTGGTGAAATAATCGCCACAAGGATGAAACGATGTCCGTTGGAAGTGTTGGCTTAATTTCTCCGATCATGTCAATGCCCCACATTGCAAAAGGCCACGGAGAAGTTAGAATATCTGTGAGGTACCGGAGGTACGGTACTTTGTCGGCAGAACCGCACTTGTGACAAGATCAAGCATAGGTGACAATCGCCCATGGTGGACCAATAGTAACCTGCTCTCAAAATCTTCTTAGCCATGGTGTGTCCACCGGAGTGAGTACCAAATGCGCCTTTGTGTAACTCTTCCATGATATGCACCGCTCGTCTACACAATGAGTAAGCACAAGTCGTGGTTGCTTTGTATAGATGTCGCTAAGGAAGAATTTGGATGCAAATCTTCTCATGAACTTCTTTATCATTAATGATGCTCCTGGATATTCCCGAGTCTCAAGATACCTCTTCACGTCGTAGTACCAAGGTTTCTCTTCAAGGCCAAGCTCACAACAATACGCAGGTCCTCGAACCTCTCAATGATGATCCGGGAGCCTCGTTGTCCCATCTAACCTTGAACATAGACGACATAGTAGCCAATGCCCGCCAACCGATTCTCTTCTCGTGGAATGTGATCAAAAGTAATCTCTTCAAGTAGGGATCAAACTCAACATGCCTCGATACGGAATGAGATTCGGATGCTTCAGATCCCACTCGCCTTTATCCGACCGATCACCAAAGTCGAGTCTCCATACACTTGCAAGGACTTGATTCTTAAGTCAATAGCAGCTTTGATACCCATGATGCATGCTTCATATTCGCCATGTTGTTGGTGCAATCAAACAAAGTCGGTGAAAGGCGATGTCCACTGTAGGGATGTAATGATGGCGCCATTGCCAAGTGCTTGAGGCTCCATCAAAGACCATGGTCCATCGGGATCCTTGTTCGTGTCCTTCGTCTGGCCTCGGTTCTTCGCAATCGTGACTAGTAAAACATCTTCATCTCGAAATTAACCGCATAGATCGATAGTCATCTACGGCTTGATGAGCCAAATGATCGGCTACTACACCCTTTGATCACTTTCGAGAAGTGTACCGATGTCATATTCGGTCAAGATCATTTGCCATCTTGCTATTCTTCCGAGAGAGTGGTTTCAAAAATGTATTTTATCGGATCCATCTTGGAAATCAATAAGGTAGTGTGAGTCAACATATATCGCCTTAGTCGGCAGCCCAAGCCAAAGCGCTGTAAGTTTTCTCAAGCCGTGAGTATCTTGTTTCACGGTAAACTTTTGCTAAGGTAGTATATTGCATGCTCTTTTCGCCGACTCGCCATGTTGCCCCAACACACACCCCATTGAGTTCTCTAACACCCAAGTACATGATAAGAGGTCTTCCTTCGGGGTGGCATCGTAATAGGAGGATTCTGTAGGTACTCCTTGATTTTGTCAAAAGCGATCCGCAATCGCTGCTCCATTCCACTACTTGATCTTTCTTTAGTAACTTGATGATTGGCTCACAAGTAGCGCAAAAGCAATGAATCTGCAATGTAGTTCAATCGGCCCAAGAAACCTCTCGACTTTCTCGGTGCGGGAGCGGCATCTCTTGAATAGCTTTAACCTTGGCGGGTCGACCTCAATACCTTTACCATCGACAACAAACCCTAGGAGTTTTCCGGACCGACTCCAAAGGTGCACTTGTTAGATTAAGCCTCAACCTCGCACTTCTTCAACCTATCAAACAATTTCGCAAATGATCAAGATGTTCTTCTTCACCCGGATCGAGCTATCATGTCGCCGACGACCTCTATCTCGTGATGAATCATGTCATGAAACAATGTTACCAAAGCGCTGGTAAGTGGCGCCTGCTCTTCAACCGAACGGCATAACCTTGTAGCGTAAAGTGCCCCACCGTAACAAAAGTAGTTTTCCATGTCTTCGTGGAGCCATTTTGATCCGATTGTAACCGGAGAAACCATCCATGAAGGAGAAAACCTTATGCCGAGCGGTATTGTCAACCGTAACATCAATGTGAGGAAGTGGAAATCGCTCTTCGACTCGCTTTGTTCGATCTCGTAATCCACACACATTCGTATTTTACCATCCTTCTTAGGTACGGTACCACATTTGCAACCCATCGATAAGAGGTGACAGCTAAGAAACCGCATTGAATCGCTTCATAACTCTCGCTTTGATTTTCTCGACATCTCAGACGATACGATTTAACCTTCTTTATCGAGAAAACCCTCTTTGTCAATCGTGTACCATAATATCAATGTCTAAACCCGCATGTCTTCGTATGACCAAGCAAAACCTCAATGTAGTCTCGTAGCATTTGAACCAACCTTTCTTTAACACGCTCAAGACCCGCCCTATCTTGATCTCTTTTCTGCCTTCGCAAGCACTCCAAATTCACAACCTCAACTTGCTCTTCGTGGTCAGATAACTCGCCTTCTCTTGTAGAAAGTCCGCAAGTTCTCCGGCACTTCACAATCTTCCTCACTTTCGCCTTCGGCTTGGTAGATCGGATTATCAAGTCATATTTAGCACTAGCATAGTCATATTAACTAGATTCGAGTGATTCTCAGTTGTATCACGTGTGTGTAAGAACACATAGCTTTTGAAGGTGATAAAGCAAAAGAAAGAAAACAAACAATTGAATGCAAAAGTCCAACGATTTATTGAACGAAAATACGCAAACGACAGATAATAACCTCGCAACGAGCCATGATGCCCTGCAAGGCACTAGGCTTTCAAAGTTTATTGTTCAAAACATAAAGAAATACGAAAAGCAAAACAAAACAAGAGCAATTACTCCGGCTAAAGGAGATTGGTATGACGCCTTCGGTCTTCCAATTGCCGAGCCCATGATCCGAGTCGAAGATCCACTTGCTGATGTCGCCGCTGTCGCCGCCTTCTATAGCATGGATTCCACTGCCGATGCGAAAGGAAGTTGGCCGCCCGCTCACGCGATCATCTTCCGACCTTGATAGTGAAGCCTAAACCACCTTGTCGATTTGAAAGGAAGATCGTGGAGTCGACCAAAAAAAGGCTACCTCCTTGTTCAACAGCAGCTGAGCGCTTTCAATGAGGCCATCCTAGGCGGAACTTTGGCATCTTCAGAATGACGAGAGTCAACAGCATGACTCTGAATTGTCTCAAAAGCTTGACAGGAGTCTCAAGAATTCACCTCCATCTCGAGATAGCGGAATGATCAGATGACCGACTATATCTTCTTCACCACATACCGTAACAACCTTCCCTTTCACCGGTACTTCAATTTCGAGGTAGAGGTAATACCGCCCCATGTATCCAAGGGCGTCCGAGTAGACAAGAGTAAGCGGACGGATGTCCATGACAAAGAAAGTAGAGTCAAAAGTCCGGGAACCGACTTTAACAGTGCAGAGTGAGCTCTCCAAGCATCGGCGCTTAGAACCATCAAAAGCCCTCACGATAATGTCACCGGTCTCGAACCAACCCTTCGACATCAAGCCGATCAAAAGCCTTCGAAGGATATTCGAGCGTAACCGTGTCAACCAAAACATGAGATAACGAGTGCCCTTGCATTCGATGTAGATGTGTAAGGCTTTGTTGTGTTTCTTTCCGCAGAGTCAAATCAAGATCGAGAAGTTTAGGCCGTTGTTGGCAAGCTAGCAATACAAACTTCGAATCGACTGGTAGTGTCGCACATGAGCATTCTTCAAACTTCACCAAGGCATTAGCATGAGCCTCGAGCACAAGAGCAAAGCGAGCATGGAAATCTTGGACGAGTCTCGTCCTAACTGCTCCACAACATTGTAATCACTCTTCTTGATGATCTTCTAATTTCCTCCATTTCTTGTTTGAGGTGTCTTCAAGAACTTCCTTTGGTACTTCGGATGAGCAGTGATGAGTCACCGTTCTTTCCTCTAGCTGGGATATTGATTGAGTAGCGGAATGCGAAATGGAGTCGCAGTTGTCTTTTGGAGGAGAGATCTGAGAGAATACCCTTCCTGCTCGTCACCTTACGGATCCGTGATGTTGTCAATGTCGAATAGAAACTTCAATGGTAAGATCTTCAATAGTCGAGGGTCTTGCTTGACACCATGATAGTAAACATCACCCATAATTCCAAGGGATAGCCTTGTCGAGGAATATGGAATGTCTTGGAGAAGTGATAATGAGAGGTGCCACCTAGGCACAGGATCAACAGAGGAAATCCTTATGTGTTAACATCAAGATAGTCTTCGTGGAAATCGTCACCCCATCCGGTCGCCTTAACATCTTCAATAGGAATCTTGTAACTATCGTGAAAAGTGTACTTCACCATGTAATCATATTTTCCACTTGGCTGCCCCAAGGTATCCCACACGATACGCTTGCTCGCATCGTCAATCTTCAACTTAGACATTTCTTCACACGCCTTGCATGTGGTTTCGTAAATAGTATCTCACGATTATCCATCATGCACGAACACGCCTCTCAACCAAGCACAACCATCAGCGCGGATGGGCACCAACGACAATTCTCCGGCATCCTGATTGACACCGCTTGCAACAAATTCTTCTTAATACCATCGAGGAATGGCCAAGTCATCTATGTTGAAGACATAGCCAACAAAGATTGGAACTCTTGTCATGGTTAGCATAGGCGCATTGATCACATTCGAGTTTCGACCGAGGATCAAATCAACTGCTTAGCTTCGATCATATCTTGAATCTTGTTCTTCATAGCCCAACAATTGTCGTGATCGTGCCTCGGCTGTTGGAATGGTAAGCACATTTAGCATTAGGATTGTATTTCGAGAGGAAGTGTTGACATTCGAGGAGGATCCTCAAGGTAATCACCGCTCAACATGTGTTGCAAGGCATGGACAAAGGCATGTTGATTCGTGAACCGCCTCGTGGCGCTGCCTGCCACGCTGTCTCACCGAGGTTGGCCGATGTAGGATCGAGATCACAACCGCCCCACGATTGAGCACGGTCGGATTTGGCTCGGATTTTCGACCATACAAGATTGGCTTCTTTCTTAGCACCAAAAGATCTTTGCAGATTTGAAGATGTCTCTATCCGAATCTTTCCACTCTTGATACCGCTTCAATACGCCGTCATCAATATCACCGGTGAATCCGGATGAAGAATTTCCAATCGATGATTGAAGAATGGACCCGTCTGTTCCCATAAACATATCAACCAACTCCCTATTGGACAAGGGTGGTTGAACTCCCGCTAGATCTCTCCACTTCGAGCATACCCTTGAACTCGTCACGACCCATAGACATGCTTTGTAGTTGCATGCGAGTGGGTGTCAATTCAAGATTGTACTCATATTGTCTGAGAAAGCATCACCAAGTCACCCAAGTACGGATACGGTCATTCTCTAGCCGATAGTACCATTCCAACGGGTTCCTGACAAACTCTCTTGAAAATAGTGCATCCACAACTTTCTCATCGTGGGGATTGATCTTCTGGACATAGGACTTCAAATGCAGCTTAGGGCAAGAAATGCCATCATATTTGGCAAAAGTAGGAACTTTGAACTTGGGAGGAATCACAACACCAGGAACAAGACTTAGATCATCAAAATTCAGCCCGGACATTTTCAAGCTTTCCACAGCATTCAGACGGTCCTCAAGTTGCTTGTACTTGTTATCTTCATCAGAGTGTTGGCTATAGTCAGAGTGGTCCTCTCCTCCTTTCTTTGGCTCACGCTGCTCACCTTCATCACCCTTGGTACTCCCCTCGGTATGGACACTTCCTTCAGAGAGCTCAATACGGCTGACCACCTTAGGACCCCCTTTGAAACGTCTACCCATGTTGAGGAGACCAACAACCTTCTTCTTCTTGTTGATGAGCTTCTTCAGATCTTCTTGGCCTTGGACCAAACTGGTGAACATCATAAACCGAGCATTTCGAGCCCGAGATCTTTGATCTGCTCAAGAGCCATTTCGCTAAAATAAATAGCGAGCAAATGAGAAAACCAATCTCCAATGTACCTGTGATGCAATGTTATGATATGATATGCAATGTTTATGCGAATGCAATGCAATGTTTTCAAGGACCTAAGAGATTTAAATTTGTTAAACAAGCAATGAATGACATTTATTAGTACTTCTTTTATTATTCCTCTTTTTCTTTTAAGTACAAAAGATAGTCCAAAACAATAAAAGAAAAGCATAAAAATCCTAAAGCTCTAAGTCTCCCATGGGCGCTTCCTCTGGTGCCGATGGCTGCTGATTTCGCCTCCATGAAGTAGCTTGGTCAACTCTAGAACTTTCTTCTCACTTGCATAACACTGAGCTTCAAAGGTATCCCTTTCTTCTTTAAGTCGAATCCAGATCGCCAGTCTTCAAAATCAAGAGGCATGTCGATGGAGAACAACATAGGTACGCCACCTATAGCAACAGTTCCATAATTACCGTAAAACAGCGTGAATGGCATCATGAGGTTTTGAGCTCGAGCTCGCACCCATTTGAGGTAAGGTTCCCAAGGAATGGTGTTCGGTGCCCCAAAGTCTTGGTATCGCCTTCTTTACCATGCCCCAAGCATGTATGAACCTTCGCGGTAATTCGAGATCGTGGTTGTAGTCGAACACAATATCTTGAGAAGCATATCATGCGGACCATCTCTTCGAGCAAAACCAAACCGACGTAGAGCTAGAGAAGGGTTGGTAATACCTCCCTTATACCAAGGAGTGGTACATTAGGGAATTCTCCACAACGCCAATGAATGTGAAGTCCTTTTGAGAGAAAAGATTCCAACGAATATCCGAATGAGAGAGTGACATCAATCTTGAGACCATCTCAACCTTTGTTCGCTCTTCAAAACCGATGGAGGAAGGTACAAATAAACCACCTTGAAAGTAACGGACACAACACATGAGAGTTCCTTGTCGCTAGTAGTACGAGTGTGAGAGAATGTAGGATGTCTCCAAGTAAAGTAGGCAATCGATTGGTAAGAAACAACTTGATGGCATTGACATCTATGAATTGATCCGAGTTAGGAAATAGAACCAAACCATAAATTAGCAAGGCCACAATGTTTTCAAATGCATGGAAACTCATAACCTTGAGGAATTCTCGGGCTTTCTTAATTAAGAACTTGGAAAGTAAACCCTTAACTCCACTCCTAGTTTCCCAATTGGCTTCGATGTCTGGACGCTTAAGATGTAAGGCTGATGCAATGTCCTCGAACTTAGGGACCTTTTCCAAACCGGTAAATGGCATTTGGTCAAGAATAGGTATCCCAAGTAGCTTAGAGAACTCCTCCAAAGTAGGAACCAACTGATAATCGGGAAAGGTAAAGCAATGGTGTTTCGGATCAAAGAACTGGAATAGGACATGCATCATATCTTCTTCAAAACCGGAGATAACCAAATCAAGTAGATAACCATGTCTTTTGATGAACTGGGCATGGTCGGGAATTTCTCAAACCAATTTTTGAGTTGAGAAGGGATACCCATGAAGTTGATTCGATAGTCTTTCTAGAAGTCATAATCCCTACAAAACAGAGCAAAGATAAATCCCTAGGTCCTTGAAATAGTTAGAAATGATATGCAATGCGAATGATGTCATGATGTCATGTTTAGCACACACAAACAATTCACACAATGAGCCTATGTTTAAGGCTTGCATGAGGTATAGGTGATTACCCTACCAAAAGTTTGAGTTGGTTCATCCTGTCCTATAATAGTAACCGGTTCTAGGAATCTCATATCATAGATCTTTCTCAGAGGCGCTTATTTCAATACGACGCCAAGTGGTCGATCGAAAATGTCCCAAAAGTCTAATCTCAATGAGCGTAGCATCGAGTATCAACCAACCTCGGTCTACACAAAGCCGCCATCTCACTACCTTCTAATGGCCAAGATGGGTCAATTAAGGTTCTAAAAGTTTAGCGCTGATGACACCACGCAGAAGCCAAATACTTTCTTCAACTTGGGAATGAAGAGTATCGGGCAACCAAAGTGTCACGCTAACGTAGCCATCATGTTGACCGTAGTTATACGCCCAGCGGTCGCGATGATCTAATGCTACTTACCTAAAGGAAACCCGATCCGTGTAGGATCCCCAACAATATAATACCCAAGAAACCCTTAAAGATAAAGCATACAATTCAAACAAAAGCATTAAAGGTTATCTAGAAATCCCTAAGGCAATTCTCTCTTTCGTGATTCCTCACAGAGTCGCCAGCCTGATACGTGAACTCGACTTTGTAGGATTTTTGTATCCAAATGTGCGGATAGCAAGAGTCGCCACCGACTTTTATTTTTATCCAATTAAGGGAAGGTAAAAGTAATAAAAAGACCTTCGTTAGATTCTCGAGTTCGGAGAATGGTTATGAAAAGGGAAGGTATTAGCACCCTTTCCATCCGTAGTTTATTCTACGGCTCTTAGTTGCTCTAGATCACCTTTTTAAAAAATTGCTTTCATATTTGAAAATGTTTTGAAAAGGCATTTCGCTTTGACTTTGTAATGACTCATGTAGGAGTGTATACAAAGTGTTCGGAAATGTTTTTGATTTTGAAAAGAATTTGAACTTTGAAAAGAGTGTGGTGTGAAAAGTATTTGATAGAGCGAGCAACTAAGAGACTTATTTACCCACTCGTAATTGGTCGCTTTGTTGTACTTACTCCTTTAGAATAGCGCTAGCCATACCATTAGTTAGTAGGTAGCTCCATTCGCTGGATGTAAGCGGACATTCGGGACATCGGATGGTCATCGAAGCAACTTGTAGGAAGTATCCTAGCACATTCAAGGACTATCATCATTTTCGTAGGCGACAATCGAGGGTCAAGATCATGTATTCGGAGGCGACATCGTGGGTCTTATGATCTTTGTATCAAGGGACTATGATGATTTGTTTGGAAGGCAACGGTGCTAGAATACCTCTACGCTCGAGGGACATGACCATTTTGAATCGAAAGGCATCGAGAGAGAATTACCCTATGTGTGATAGAAGTGTGTTGAATTCAATATATTATCTTGAAGATTAGTGTGAGCTATGTCCAATTATTATCTTGCCATACACGCCTAGTTACTAACAGTTTATAGGGTGCGGAAAGTAAAATGCGGAATGTAAAGTGCGGAAAGATAAACCTACGCTATTACATGGCTTTGGGGCAGATACATAATTTAACATGCGGAAAATAAAATCCTAAATTAAACTATTACATCCCATATACAGTTACATTATTTGAAAAAATAAAATGAAAACGGAAGAATCGTCTGAATCGGATTAACTCGTGAAACGAATGAGAAATCGAAAATATGATGAAATCGAAATAAGAGAAAATGTTAGAAAATGCAAATTTTAAATTGGAAAAATATGACATGTGGAAATAATGTAAACATGCTAAAATAATTTTTGGGATTTTTAGATGCAATTTAATAATTAAAAATGAATTAAAAGTAATTAAGATGCAAAATTATAAATAAAAATAAATATGCATGCAAAAATGTATTTTTTTAATTTTATAAATTAAATAAAGATTTTCAGAATGTAAATGTAAAAAGAAAATATTTTTTGATAATTTTTTAATGCATAAATAAAATGTGGAAATTAATTAAAATAGATGCAAAATATTAAATAAAATAGGAAAATAGAAAATATGAGGTTTTGCAAACTTGTAAAAATAAGTGTCTCGAGCTGTGGATCGAATCGAGACACTAGCTTCAAACTTTGAAAACCCACCTTGCCATCTCAACCAACGCGCCATGTTTGGAAATTGAAACGAGTGGGTTATACAGTGTCGCCTTGATCGCTCCAATCACGCGCCAAGAACTTCATCGTTCTCGCTTGAATTTGGCATTTTCGTCCTCGAGCGACGCTGACCCCCGCAAATTCCAAAAGCCAGCACAAGCAATATAAATGAAATCTAAAAGCATGGTCCGATTCGAAATTCCATTCTGAACACGATGGTGGTGTCCTTTTTGTCCAATTTGTCCTATTTCGTGAATCCCTAATTCGAACCAGAAAACCCTAGCTATGGCAAGTATCGATCCCGGCCATGGAAACTCAATCAAACTATGCAGAAAGCTTGCAAACTTCCATCTAAACACAAAACAAACCACAAAACATGTTAAAAATGCATGAGAATTAAAATACGATTTTGAATTTTTCTTGGACAAACCGAATTCGAATTCTGTGATTCTGAATGGTTTTGTGCAATGTGAGGGTCTGGAATGCTTCCAGGGATGTCATGGAATGTTTTTGGATCCTCAAAACCAATTGAAACGAGCTGGAACAAGGATTGCAAGTTGCTTCAAGAATACGATTTTTTGGCTTTTAGGTTAGGGTTTCTGGAGCAATTTTTTCGTTCTTTCTTGATAGGTATGCATCATATATTTATACTAGATGGATTTGGAATGGTTTTTGGAAAGAATTGATCAACATTCAATGGAAATCAAATTTGATATTTCCATGAAAATCAAATCTTCAAAGCTTGATCAATTTCAATCCAATCTTGCCTTTCTTGCTCCAATTTCGAATTTGCTGGCATTTGTGAGTTAATTGGACCTTAAGGAAAGAATAAAATCAATCTTTGCCATTAATTTCAATTTTATAATTTATTTTAAGATTTAATTTGCATTTAAATGAATAAATTACAAATTAAATAGAAAAATAAATCAAAAATTCGTGGCTTTGGGCTTGGACACTCCTAATTGCTTGAGGAACAAGTTAGGATGAAGAAAAAAGTAGGCCCATTTGCAAAAGATTTGATTTTTTGAAGTATCTCTCTCTTTGTGCATTCTTTCAAAATTGCCCAACTTGTGGATGGTGTAATTTGCTCAATTTTCCACATTTTTGAGTGTTCTTGGACTTTTTGGAAAGCTCTAAGAGTCCTCTAACCAATGTCTTTGGTCGCATCTCATTTGGAGTTACCATGCTCAATATATCTTCAAAACAAAAAGTTGACTTTTTGTTGACTTTGAAAATGACCTGTAATGTTTTGAGCTATACCTCTCAAATGAAGCATTTTTTGGACATTCTTGTGAGACATGAAGTTGTAGAGAATTGAATTTCCTTCAAAACAAGAGGTGGTGGAAATATTTCTGAGAAAGTATGAGAAAGTTATGATCAGTCAAAGTTCAGTTGACTTTTCATCTAGAAACCCTAATTTAGAAAGTTTGACTTTTGGGCAAATCTTGAGTTTTCTTGATGAATCATGATCAAACCTTGATCAAATGATGAATGTAACTTCAAAATGAGGATGTTGACCAAAAATCAAAAGTTTTGACTGTAGGTTGACCACAGTTGACTTTTTGTTCAATACACCCGATTTTCAACCATCTGAGCAATTGTCTGAGGAAACTTGACTTGTGAAGCTTGAAATTTGACATGGAGAATCTTTGAAGCATATGAGGAGGCATGGAGGCCTTTGGAGATGTTGGAAACCCACCTTGACTTGAGAGATACCAAACCCTAGTTTGGGTTGATTGTCTAGGAGAGAGTTTGTCTGATCAACTCTTGAGGAATCCTTGAGCATAGATGTATGAAATCTTTTGAGAAGATGGAGGGCAAATTTTGGGGTATGACACATAGCATTGAGCTTCGAATGTATCCCTTTTCTTCTTTAAGTTGGATCCAGGATCTCTTCAAGTCTTCGAAATCAGTAGGCATGTTAGGATGGAGAACAGTATAGGGTACGTCACCTATAGCAACAGGTTCCATAATTAGTGGTAACACGAGTGTAAATGGCATCATGAGGTTTTGAGCTCGAGCTCGCACCCATTTGAGGTAAGGTTCCCAAGGAATGGAGTTTTGGTGCCCCAAAGTCTTGGTATCAGTTTTCTTTACCATGCCCCAAGCGTGTATGAACCTTCAATAGTAATTCTGGAGATCGTGGTTGTAGTCGAACACAATATCTTGGAGAAGCATATCATGTGGACCATCTCTTCGAGCATAACCAAACTGACGTAGAGCTAGAGAAGGGTTGTAAGTGATACCCCCCCTTATGCCAAGGAGTGGTACATTAGGAAATTCTCTACAACGCTCAATGAATGTGAAATCCTTTTGAGAGAAAAGACACTATCGGATATCTAAATGAGTGAGTGACATTAGCCTTTGAGACCACTTCAATCTTTGCTCGTTCTTCAATATTGATTGAGGAAGGTGCGAAATAAACCACCTAGAAAGTAACGGAATGCAACACATGAGAGTTCCTTGTCTTTTGATAGTACGAGTGTGGAGAGAATGCATGATATCTCCAAGTAAAGTAGGCACAGGATTGTGAATAAGGAATATCTTGATGGCGTTCACGTCTATGAACTGATCTGGATTAGGAAATAGCACCAAGCCAAAGATTAGCAAGGCCAAGACGTTTTCGAATGCTTGGAAACTCATAGCTTTGAGGAACTCTCGGGCTTTCTTTATCAGAAATTTGGTAAGTAAACCCATAACTCCGCTTCTGGTTTCCCAATTGGCTTCAATGTCTGAGCGCTTTAGATGTAATGCTGATGCGATGTCTTTGTATCTAGGATATTTTTCTAAACTGGTGAATGGCATCTGATCAAGAATAGGTATCCCAAGTAGCTTAGAGAACTCTTCCAAGGTAGGAACCAACTGATAATCTGGGAATGTAAAGCAATGGTGTTTCAGATCGAAGAACTGGAATAAGACATGCATCATATCTTCTTCAAATCCGGAGATAACCAAGTAAAGCAGATAACCATGTCTTTTGATGAACTGAGCATGATCAGGAATTTCTGAAACCAATTCTTTGAGCTGAGAAGGTATACCCATGAAGTTGATTCGGATAGTCTTTCTGGAAGCCATAATCCCTACAAAATAGAGCAAAGATAAATTCCTAGGTCCTTGAAATAGTTAGAAATGATATGCAATGTTATGATGTCATGTTTAGCAATCACAAACAAATCACACAATAGCCCTAGGTTTAAGGCTTGCATGAGGTATAGGTGTTTACCCTACCAAAGTTTGAGTTGGTTCATCCTGTCCTATAATAGTAACCGGGTTCTAAGAATCTCATATCATTGCTCTTTCTCGTAGGCTTTTATTTCAATACGACTACCAAGTGGTCGACCGAAAACATCCCAAAAGTCTGATCTTAATGAGCGTAGCATCGAGTATCAGCCAACCTCGGTCTACACCAAAGCTGGCCATCTCACTACCTTCTAATGGCCAAGGTGGGTCAATTAGGGTTCTAAAAGTTGAGTTAGTGTTGATGACACCACGCAGAAGCCAAATACTATCCTCAACTTGGAAATGAGGAGCATCAGGACATCCAAAGTGTCACACTAACGTAGCCATCATGTTGATCGTTTCGATATACGTCTAACGGTTGCGACGATCTATTGCTACTTACCTAAGGAAACCGGGATTCGGGTGTAGGATCCCCCACAAGTAAAATACCCAAGCATCCCTTAAAGATAAAGCATACAAGTCAAACAGAAAGAAGTAAAGAATGATCTAAAAATCCCTAACGTATTCTCTCTTTAGGGTGTCTCCCCGGCAGAGTCTCCAGTTCTGTAATACGGTGGGAGAACTGACTTTGGAATTTGTTTTGCTTTTTATCGCAAATGTTGCGGATAGCAAGAGTCGCCACCGACTTTTCTTTTATCCAATTAAGGGAAGGTGAAAAGAACAGAAAAAGACCTTTGTTAGATTCTGACTAAGGCAGAAGGTTATGAAAAGGGAAGGTATTAGCACACCTTTTCATCCGTAGTTATCTACGGGCTCTTAGTTGCTTTTAGCTCACTTTAAAAATCTGCTTTTTGTGTGTGTGTTTGAAAAAATGTTTTGAAAAGGAATTTCGCTTTGACTTCGTAATGATTCACGCTGGAATGTATACGAAGTGTTTAGAAATGTTTCATTTTTAAAAGTGTTTGAACTTTGAGAAAAGTGTGAGGTGTGAAAAGATGTTTTGATAGAGCAAGCAACTAAAAGTCTTATTACCTACTCAGAATGGTTGTTTTCGTGTTGTTTTACTTTCCTTTAGAATAGCGCTATCCATACCATTAGTTGGTAGGTAACCCTATTCGTTGGATGTAGAAGGGACATTCGAAGGGACATCGGGTGGTCATAGAAGGCAACTTGTAGGAGGTGTCCTAGCACATTCGAAGGGACGATCATCACTTTTCGTAGGCAACAATCGAGGGATGAGATCATGTATTCGTAGGCGACATCGTGGGTCTATGATCTTTGTATCGAAGGGACCATGATAATATGTTTGTAGGCAACGGTGCTAGGATACCTCTACGTTCGAGGGACTTGACCATTTATTCGAAAGGCAACGAGAGAGAATTACCCTAAGGGGTGCATGTGTGAAAAGAGTGTGTTGAATCCAGATATTTTATCTTGAAATTAGAAGTGATCTATGTTCATTTTATCTTGCCATACACGCCTAGTTACTAGCAGTTTATATGGGTGCGGAAAGTAAATTGCGGAAGGTAAAGTGCGGAAAGGTAAATGTCCTGGCTTTGGGGCAGTTACATAATATAGGAGCGCGGAAAGTAAATCCTAATTAAACTATTACATCCCATGAGCAGTTACATAATATTGGAAAAGAATACGGCAAAATAAATCCTAACTATTACAACCTGTAAGCAGATAAATAATAATCGAAAAAGATAAGAAATTCGCATAAGAAAAAATGTGTCAGTAAAAAAAACATTTTGAGTTAGGAAAAAGATTTTAGGTTAGTAATTCTAATTAGATGATAGAATAATTTTTTGGGAATTTTCTGGATTGGTTTTAATGAAGAAAAGTAATTAAAAGTCAATTTTATGGTTAATTAACAATTAATTAAAATATGCATGCAGAAATATTAATTTTTATGCCAAAAATTAAATAAACATTCTTCTGATTAAAATGCAAAAAGAAAATATTTTTGGTGATTTTTTAATGCATGAGAAAATTATTTGAAAAGAAAATAAATTAAATAAGAAAAAATATGAAAAGAAAATAGAAAAAGAGGTTAGTATGCAAAAGTGTTAAAAAATAATTGGCAATGCCAGGGATCGAACCCATGCCATTCCTTTCATATGCGCGCTGCCTTACCACTGGACCATCCTGCATTTTGTGTTAGTAATATGAAACAAAAAGTTTTTAAAGGAAATTAAATTCTGATTGCCAGATCACGCGCCAAACTCCATCGTCTTCCTCATTTGAAATTTTTAAAACACAGGCTTTTACCTACGGATTTTTGGTCGTAGCTAAAGCCTATAGTGACGGTTTTGTCCGTCACTAAAGCACCTGCAATTTTCCAAAACTCATAATACGCAATATAAATTTAAAGTAAAGCCATGGTTCAATTGCAATCAAGCTCCTGATCACGAATATGTCCATAGTTTTGGCCAATTTTACTTGGATCGATGGATCCCAATTTGAAGCTTTGAAACCCTAGTAATGGCATATCACGATCCGGGTGTCTAAACTCAAATCGATCTATACAGAAACATTCCAAACATCAAAACAAACAAGAATATGCAATCAAAATGTATTTATAATGCACGAATCAAAGAAAACGAATTTGAGAAAAGGATGTGCAAACTGTGACTGCAATTTCGTTATTCTTGATGTTTTTGTGATCTGTAAGGGTCTGGAACAGATCAGTGAACCTCCAGGAATCGATTGGCAAGCTTGGAATTGTCTGAATTGAAACAAAAACAAGGCTGCCAATTGCTTGAATGTCACGGATGTTCTCAGCTTTGTTAGGGTTCTTGGAGGCAAGAATTCCGTCCTTGTGTCATGTGAATGCATTGTGTACTTATAGTGGATGGATTTAGGTCAAGAATCATGAAGAAATAAAGTACCAATCAATGAGAAAATATTTGATTTGGTATAAAACCAAATATTGCCTTTTTTGATCAAATCTCATTCATTTCCTTTGCCAATCAATGCAATTTCGAAATTGACAGCTTGTATGGCTTGCTTGGACCTCAAGAATGAGAGAAAAATCCAGTTTGCATTTAATTTTGATTTTCTACCTTTTATTTTAATTTTATTGGCTTTTAAATGATTAAAATCCAAAATAAATAGAAAATAAAAGATAAAATTCGTGGCCTTGGGCTTGGAGGTTCCAAATTAGCTAAGGAACAAGTTTGAACCAAGAAATGTTAGGCCCATTTGCAAAATTTTGGATTTTGTCAAGTATTTCTCTTTGTGCACCTCCTAAAAAATGCTCAACTTGTGCAAGGTGTATCTTGCTCAATTTTTAACATTTTTGGGTGTTCTTGGACTTTTTAGAAATCTCAAGATGTCCTCTAAACAACCTATTTGGTTTCATCTCAATTGAAGTTTCCATTCTCAATAAAACTTCTTTACAAAAATTTGACTTTTTGTTGACTTTGAAAAGGACCTGTAATGTTTTGATCCATATCTTCCAAATGAAGAATTTTTTGACCAAGCTTGTGAGACATGAAGTTGTAGAGAATTGAATTCTCTTCAAAATGAGTTGTTGTGGAAAAATTTCTGATAAAGTATGTGAAAGTTATGCCTGGTCAAAGTTCTATTGACTTTTTGTTCAAAAACCCTAATTTGGAAACTTTGACTTTTGATCAATTCTTGAGTTTCCTTGATGAATCATGATCAACCCT
Organism: Vicia sativa; assembly: GCA_021764765.1. Taxonomy (NCBI): domain Eukaryota; kingdom Viridiplantae; phylum Streptophyta; class Magnoliopsida; order Fabales; family Fabaceae; genus Vicia; species Vicia sativa. The sequence continues at coordinate 53,480,192 of CM038796.1, forward strand.
TGATCAAATTATGAATATCACTTCAAAATATTGATGTTGACAAAAAATTATGAAGTTTGACTGTATGTTGACCACAGTTGAGTTTTTGTCCAATACAATTGATTTTCAACCATCTGAGCAATTGTCTGAGGAAACTTGACTTGTAAGGCTTGAAACTTGACATGGAGATTATTTGAAGCATATGATGAGGCATGATGGCCAATGGAGATGTTGGAAACCACCTTGATCTGAGGATGGCCAAACCCTAGCTTGGGTTGATTGCCTAAGAGAGGGTTTGTCTGGTCAGCCCTTGTGAAATCCTTGAGAATGGATATGAGAAATGTTTTGAGAAGTAGGAGGGCAAATTTTGGGGTATGAAACCCGGCCACCAATTGCGAGTCTATCCGGACAAGCAGATGAGTTACCCCAACCTCTAAGGCCAACTTCAGACCAGCTATCAGGGCTTCGTACTCGGCCTGGTTGTTACTTGTTTGAAAACCGAACCGCAATGAATATTTGAGTATTATGTCTCCGGGGCCCTCCAAGACTATACCGGCTCCACTACCTTTCAAATTTGACGATCCATCAATGGAAATAATCCATCTCGCTGCTGAATTATTCCCAGGCGGGGAGCTGAATTCCACCATAAAATATGCTAGGACCTGAGACTTTATACTGATGCGGGGAGTGAAACCAATGTCATACTCTGACAACTCCACTTCCCAAGACACCATTCTTCCGTCCAGATCCGTCTTTTTAAATATATGCTTTAGTGAAAAGTTTGTTCTTACCAATATAGGATGCCCGTGGAAGTATTGCCTTAGCTTTCGACCTATTGTCACCAAAGCTAGGGCTAAACGTTTAATTTTCTAGTACCTTAACTCTGCTCTTTTTAGCACTTTATTGACAAAGTAAAATGGCCGCTCTCCGGCCTCTCCTTCTTGTACCAACACGAAACTGATAGCGTGATTGGACACGACGAGATAAAGTACCAGCTGAGTATTCTCCTTTGGCCTAGTGAGAACTAGAGGAGTTGACAAGAACCATTTCGCCTCCTAGAATGCCTGCTCATACGCATCAGTCCATTCAAAATCTGCCCTCTTTCTGATAGCTGCGAAGAAATGAATTGACTTGTCACCTGCACAAGACAGAAAGCGGGACAACGCTGTCAACCGACCAATTAATTGTTGAACTTCATGGATTGTAGTCGGGCTCCTCATGTCAATTTCCGCCTGACATTTGTCTATATTGGATTCTATTCCCCGACTTGTCAACATAAAACCCAAAAAATTTCCAGCCTGTACCCCGAAAGTACATTTATCTAGGTTCAGGCGCATATTATACTTCTGAATTTTTGCAAAAGTTTACTATATATCAATAACATGCTTGCGGTCAGCAATAGTCTTGACAACCATGTCATCCATATACACTTCAATATTTCGCCCAATTTGTGGAGCGAACACCATGTCCATGAGCCTCTGATAGGTCGTGCCGACATTCTTCAAACCAAACGGCATTACCTTGTAGTAATAGTTCTTCCGATCTGTCATGAAGGCTGTTTTTGAAGCATCTGTTGGGTTCATTCTGATTTGATTATACCCCGAAGCCCCATCAATCAGCCGATCAATATGAGTTAGTGGATAGGGATCCTTTGGACATGCTTTGTTGAGATCCGTGAAGTCAACACACATTCTCCACTTCCCCGTCTTGTTTTTGACCATGACCATATTGGACAACCAGGTTGGGTATTGAACTTCCCTAATAAACCTGACTTTAATCAGTTTCTCAACCTCCTCTATAATAGCCTTCCTCTTTTCTTTGCCACTTTTCCGCTTCCATTGAGATATTGGCCTCACATCTGGGTAAAGAGCCAGGTGATGACACATAACATCCGGGTCGATCTCCGGCATATCAACTGGTTTCCAAGCAAAGAGGTCCAAATTTTACCTTAAAACTTGGATTATCCCGACCTCTTCCTCAACGGATAGATGCGTTTCCAAGTGAGTGATCTTTGAAGTTTGGGAACCGATCTGTACCTCTTTCGTCTCCTCCTAGGGAGTCAAGCTATCTTCCTTAGGATCCTCTCTAAGATCGATATCCACCACATTAACTTTATGGTCCGTCGGCTCTTCGATAAGCACCGACTTCTTCTTAATGGATACTTCATGGTGAGGTACAGTGTTGACAAAGCTGCCTCCAGGGCATTGAAGGATGGTCGGCCAATGATGATATTGTATGGAGAGGAAGCATTAACCACTAGGTATCGGACCCGAACATCCTTGGCATTTTCGTTTGTCCCAAAAGTGGTCAATACTGGGAGATGGCCCAACACCTACACCTGTTCTCCAGAAAAACCCACTAAGGTTCCACTGAACGATTACAACTCCTTGGGGTCAACATGCATCCCCTTAAAAGCTTCCTAGTACATAACATTAGCTGAACTTCCCGGATCAACCAATACTCGCTTCACACTCCAGTCTTTGATCTGCACTTTAATATCCATGGGATCATTTTCATGAGGCAGAATACCTTTCAAGTCCTCCTGGGAAAAACTACTATCCTGGGATCATCATCGGTTGGCCCAGCCTGAGCCACGTGCATTACTCCCTGCACGTATCTCTCCTGGGTTAAACTGGTGGATCCGCCTCCAGCGAATCCACCTGAAATGGTGTTGAGCGTATGCCGGGTTTATCTTGCTTCATGAACCTCCTCGATTGTCTTACCCCTCTTTTTTGATGGAGATCCTGAAGCTTCCTCTCGTTTCAATGGCGAGCTACGCCTATCATCCTGCCGTAGACCGTCGTTCACGTAGGACAACAACTTTCCCCTCTAAATCAACTTTTATATCTCCCTGCGCAACTGAACACATGCCTCCGTCGTGTGCCCTCTGATGCGGTGATAAGCACACCAAGCTTCCAGGTACGTTCCCGAGACGTTGACTGATCTCGGGATCGATTCCCTGATCCGAGATATTGTCTTGACTCTCGCCTTTCTCTTTAGCATCACGGGTCCTCTTCTCCATATTGATCTCTTCACCTTTTACGTAACACTCTGCTCGGGTGATAACTTCATCCATACTCTTAGCTGGCTTCTAAGCCAATGACTCGTAAAATTTTCCGACTTTGAGCCCATGCTGAAACGCCACCACAAAGATCTCTTGATTAGGGTGGGAAACCTTTATGGTCCCCTCATTGAATCTAGCCATGTAGCTACGCAACGACTCTGCTGGAAGCTGCCTGACACTAAACAACGAGGTGTTAGCTACCTTCCGGTGACGACTCGCAGAGAACTGTTGAATTATCTTTCTGGTAAAATCCTGGTAGCTTATCACGGAGAGTCGTGGCAGGCCCATGTACCACCGTAGCACAAATTCCTTGAAAGTACCAGCCATTAGCTTGCATTTCAAGGAGTCAGATGCCCCTATCAACGACATGGTATTATTGACTAAAATAATATGCTCCTGAGGATCAGTCTTTCCATCATATGTCGCCAGAACAGAAGGTTTAAAATTCTTTGGAACGAGATCATCCTATATAATCTGGGACAAAGGTTGCGGTTCTAATGGCTCTGCCTCCTGCTCCTCAGTTTCGTCCGCACTCTTTTACTGAAGAGCATGGACACTATCTTGAAGGGTGTCATTGTGTTGACGTAAATCGTCTCTCATAGCCAGCAACTGCACCAAGTCTGGCGGGTCAGTCCTTGGAGGTGTTATTGACATCGTGCTTTCAACTAATGTGCAGTGGCCTGGGATAAATTTCACCGAGGCCCCACGGTGAGCTCCAAATGTTCTTGCTAGAAAAACTATGTAAATGCGTTTAGGGATTTGGAGGCTCAAGCAATGTATCTTGAACTCCAAGCTATCGACTTTCTTGCTTATCCCGCTGGTGGGAGCCTTATTTATACGAGTCCGTGAATCTTGCAGCCGAAGCATACCAGCCATAGCCTCTCATATCCACGTAACTGTGGTGCATTTAAAGCAAGTAACGTCTGCCGCCTCTATCATTATTTCCTTTGTAACGTGTGCCGTCAAGCTTTTAAGGTGGCAGTTACATCCTTAATGACCCGGTTTAGGCATAACGCCTCCATAATGGTCGGACCCTCCATAACTCCTAGGTCCGGGTTGTATGCCCGGTAACACTCTTTTCGTCTTCCTTCGTCTTATAGACGCCGACTTTTTCGTTCTCTCATCTTGACCAAGAATAATTACGCTAATACAGGTTAAATCGACTATATATCTCGGCTCGTGAATTTTATGTACGATCAGTATATAAATTTCTTGTAAGTCAATGATTATAAAATGTTAGCTTTCTTTCATCGCAATTTCCAGTATTTAAACAATCTTAGTTTAGAGCATAATGGATATGCAATAGTGTAAACTAGTTTTGAACGGTAATGAAATGTCTGTCAAATTACTTAAGTATTTTTAAATTTTAGTGTGATTTGTCACTTAAAATAATGGTAATTGGTTGACAGTGTAAAATTATTTTACTTTATCAATGTATATCCTTTTTCCCCTCTTTGATTTAGAGTGGTAAATACTTTTACGATTTCGGTTGGTATAGTAATACTGGTTTTGATAACAAACATGTGAATTGTGTTTTAGTTGACAGGAAAAAAAGATTGGAATTGTTGGTATGGGAAAAATAGGGTCAGAAGTAGCAAAGAGGCTGGAAGCATTCAGCTGCAAGATATCATACAACTCTAGGAACAAAAAACCATTACTTTCATACCCTTTCTATTCAACTGTCTTAGAGCTTGCCACCAACACAGATGTACTTGTTCTGTGTTGTGCACTAAATGACCAAACAAGACACATTGTGAACAAACAAGTCATGTCCGCATTAGGAAAAGAGGTGATTATAGTAAATGTTGGAAGAGGTGGTCTCATTGATGAAAAGGAATTGTTGAGATGTTTGATAGAAGGTGAGATTGGAGGGGCTGGTTTGGATGTGTTTGAGAATGAACCTCATGTTCCTAAAGAGTTATTTTATTTGGATAATGTTGTTCTTTCACCACATGAAGCTGTCTTAACTTCAGAGTTCTATCAATGGTATTAGCAATGTTGTGGCGCAGAATTTGGAAGCCTTCTTTTTAAATAAGCCTCTGATTACTCCAATTATATAGTTCAGTTGAATTGTTTACTCGCATATTTTGTTGACATTTTGTTGAATCATTTTGAACCTGTTAGTAATCAATAAGCTGTATAAATAAAATAGTTTTTCAATGTGATCCTTGTGAGAAATTCTCTCAACTCTCATCATCTTACGCTCATGTTTTTTATTCCTTTTGTCTATTTGTTGGATAGTGTATTCTAGTCTTCAGAGTTTTTCATCTCTAGTTTTATTTAGATAACAAAAAAAACTTTTTTTTTTAATTTTTGGAAGTCTTACATAAGTTAACTACAGTTTATATCTAACAAAACAATTAAATCGAGATCATGTTTAACCACACTTTAACAGTGAATAAGATTTACTAAGACCATTTTTTTTAACACACTATGACTATATTTAAATATACGATTTAACCGTGATAAATTTTAGACTGCGAATTAATCTGTCTTGCATGTTTCAAAGACGATCATACCAATAAAAGATTAGTAGTTATTATGTTATGTTAGTGGAAAAAGTTGAATCTATGACCTCTTTATTACTTCAAGTTAACCTTCTTTGTATGCAATTTGAAATCCTTCATGTCAAATTAACCTCTATTTGTAAAATGCAGTTTAGTTAGTATTATGTTTTATATATCATGCTTTGAAAGAATGTTATAGTTGGTATAAAATTGTAGACTTCAGCCTCACTTTTTTGAAGTTCATGTTCTCAATCACTTCTAATGAATAGGTGCTCGAATCATTACTTAAACTATTTTAGAAAAAACAGTATAAAGGAACAAACTTAACGATTATTATTGAATATACATTGAGCAATACAAGTTATTATACCTTTTTGCTTGGTTATACGTTTTTGATCCATTGTATTTTGAAATTTTTTATTCCTGGAAGACTAAAAAAACTCTAAATTACGTAACCCTAATAATTAGGATCCTATATGGCCATTTTTTTCACCTTATTAAATAGAAAATTTTTGGTTCCCATATTTTTAAGCCCCTCATATTTTGGCTTTTTGCGGGATCCTAAGTAAAAGGGTTTAAAATATAATTTGTTGGAAATAAAATGGGTTGAAAATTAATTTTATTTTAAAAAATAAAATATTTTTTTTACAAAATTAAAAACTCAATTTTTTTAGAAAATTAAAAAAATTGATTATTCTGAAAATATGGAAAGTCAATTTTTTCGTTAAAGAAACGTTTTTTTGTCAAAAAAAAAGAATAATACTTTTTTTTTTTTGAAAATATAAAAAAGGTGCATTTTTCGAAAATAAGAAAAATCGATTTCTTTTAAATAAAATTTTAGTTTTTTTTAAAAAGCAGACCTTTTGTTAAAAACATAAAAGTCAACTTTTTCGAAAACAAACTCATTTTTTGTCGAAAACATAAAGGTAACGGCGAAACAAGCATAGGGTGAGATAATCCAAAACATATAATTAAAGGCATGATAATATATATATATAGTTTCGGAATTATAAAGGATATAAGTTAATAAGCGCATTCCAACACATATCCAAACCTCACTTACTTCGATCGTCATTCTAATGTGTATAATCTACACTATATCGCCATAACCTCATCGGCATACTTCGTCGCAACAACACATAAACTTCCATCGCCACGAAATCATCACAAGTTAATATGTCACTAACCAGCACGACAATTATAAACAACAACATCAAACAATACTAATAACTTAAGCATCATAAGTGAAATCATCACAAATTGGCTAAAGTCCATCGTCGCTTTTGGCATAAAAACCCATCGTCGCTTATGGCATAAAAGCCCATCGTCACAAAACATCATCACATCATATTTGTATTAAGCATTTCATCAAAGTTAAATCATCGCAAAACTCATTATTCATACTCATCACCTAGTTATCATGAAACTATCAGGTTATATTCATTTCATATTCATCACGAAGATCATCACCAAACAAAGTATCGTATAGCATCGCAATTCAACATCATCCATCAATTAAAACTCATCGCCAAACAACCCAAACATAAACATAACCGACTCCATGAGAGACGACTATGTTATGCATGTGGTACCCGTCGCTTTGTCCATAATTAGGGACACTTAGCATAAAAGCCTCGTCGCTTGGCATAAAAGCCTATCGTCGCCAATGCAATGTATGTGACTCGACAATAAACAACACAACACAAAAACATCATCGTCGCTTATCAAAATCGGCATAAAGCCCACATCGCCATAATTTATCCAAATCAAGATAAATATATCATCGCATTACATTTGCATTATGCAAAACGTCACATATAATTTATCATCATCAAAAATCATGCATTCACAAATCAAAAGCATTTATTAATAGAATCAATATAATCATCACATCATCATGTACAAGGACATATACCATCGCATCGCATATCAACAAGTATTCACTAACTAATATGTCGTCGCAAACATTATGTTTAATCACCCCACCTCATTATCGATTTGTCCACTAAATTCTAAATACGGAAAAATAGTCACACACCTATCATCGTCGCAAAAGCCATATCTAATAACCGGCATTACTCCTAATCATCAACATTGCAATTGGATTGTCCATACGTGTCTTAAATCTACTAAAACGCAATCCGATTCAATTTAATCATAAATTGGCCTATTTCGGGTCATCTCGTAAAAACTCGCAATTTCTAAAAATTAACCTCACCACTAGGTTCTACACGTCGAACTTAGCTAGCACGTCAATTTTCGTTGAATTCGGAGCAACTTGCTCCGTCGCCGAATTTACTGGAATCGGAAAATCGGAACATAATCGGGTCCTAAATTTAATCGGCTAACTTATGCCCTAGTTATATTTTATTAACACTAATTAGTAGTGTATGGAATTGGGAAAATGAAAGGAAACAGAAACTGAATTGCAAATTATGCAGGAAAATAATCTGTAGAAAACACAGAAGAACAAAAACACAGTAACGAGAAAAAAAAGGGATTTTCGTAGCACCCCCTCACCATTAGGAGGCGGACGCCCTAGGCCTCCAAAGGGCTGGAGACGCACGCCCTAGCATGTGGGACGGTCGCCCCTCACTTGAGGTGGGCGCCTCCCTTCATGAATAATCTCCATCATTATCTTCTTCGGATGCTTGCGAACAGACAGTGTTAATATACAGTTTTCCAGTTTTTCATGTTTTATAGTTTCTTTCATTTCCAATTTTTCTCAACTTAATCCTAGTAGCTTAAAAATAAGCACCAACAATTCATGCTACTAACTCAACCTTTTCTAAGTTATATGATCAATCATTCAACTAGAACTCATGAATTCAACCTATCAATTTTCCCCCAAATCCAACTTATATCACCAAGCCCTAACTATAATGAAATGGAAAATCAAACCCCTTACCTCATAAGCTTGGATGATCCATGATGATTCTACAAAGCTCAATCCACAAGCTTGCTCATGATCTTCCCCCTTCTTCCTCTCTTGCTCTTCTTCTCAAAACCCTTTCTTTTCCTCCATGTTTCTATTCTTGGCTTTGTTTGTAAAATGAGAAGAATGAGGAAAATTTGGTTTTATAACTATGTTTTCTCACTAGCTTCCATGTTCTATGTTTGGTTTTGGTATTTTGAATGGAAGGAAAATGAGGAGAAATGATTTATAATGGTATTTTCCTTACTAGTAAGCCAAGGGTGAAAACCCAATTCTAACCAAAATGCTCCCCACACCCCTATCTAATTATATCATTAATTGAATCAATTGAAATAATTTCGGGGAATTAAATATCGGATCCGAATAATATTTTACCGGACCGAACGGAACGTCGCCAAATATATTATCAGATATAACGATTAATATATTTATTCTCATCGCAAAATAAATATTGATCGGTAACTCGAAAATATTAATATAATATAATATTAATTAAAACAGGGCGTTACAACTCTCCCCCACTTATAAACTTTTCGTCCTCGAAATTTCGACCAAAATAAACAAATCGGGACATGCCTACACCTTCGTCCACTCAATCCTCGCGTCAATTAAACAACACAAAAAAAAGAAACCAAAAATAAGGGTATCTCCTTAACCACAACGTCTAGACGAGAACAACCATGTCGAGATGCAAATCCCATACAATGCACTCGACAACCAACTAACACCCAACAACTAAACAAGTCGCAGACACACCGGTTCACTCGAGAACCAACAACAAGATCGATACTATTCTAACGCCTCAACCATAGAATTAGTCACACACTCGAACCGACACCTCAGAAACGAGTCACCAAAGATAGGAACATAAAGTCCTACGACACCACACCGACACCATCGCTAAAACGAAAACAACAAAATGGTTATACCAACCAAAACTGAAACAATCAAAATAGGATAGAGCCACGCGTGCTACGTAACCACGAAAAAGATGCCTTCACTCACGCATAAGCATGAACTCAAGAATTACACTTGCAGTTGTCGCTCTCATTCCAGAAAATCACAAGGTCACATCATCCTTATAGATTACCAACATACCACCCTTGAACAATAACAAGTTACCCAAACATAACAGAACTGCGATACACTACGCATTCAGGGCTTATACAGATGACTTGCGACTATAACTCACTAGCCCAAATCCAACAACCTCGCATACTCGCTAAAAATTCAATGCTCGCTATCTAAACCATGCCGCGTCACCTTTCTCATAAGATGCCAACCGTAAAACAACTTGGTTAATCCTCAAGTTTACAATTACCCCGAATGGATACGTTCAAAGCGTACACCCGTTAGGACATCTCGTAACATCAACCTCATTAACTCGAAAAATCACTCTTTCATTCTTGATTGATCAACGTCCATTGATCCTCTAAAATACACGACATAGTTTGACCTTTTCAAATATTGTCCAAACATTCACTTGTGCAATTTCGACGTATACACTTGACTTCAACGAATTCTCCTCTCATAACAATTCAATTCCCACGATTGTATTAAGTAGTCGCCATCCTCGCACCGTCGCGACAATCAATACACAGGCTTCTTATTCGAAACATCTTCATAACTTTCAATCTTCCCAAGTGGTAACTCAAACCAAAACACTCTCTCAAGAACTCTACCCATCAACGTCATCTCATACTCCTGTAATTACAACACAGGTTGGACTTAGAACCATAACGTAACTTTCTGGAATCCAACATGAACACCGTCGCGACCAACTTCAGTCACAGATAGAACATTCTCCTTTATAAAACATCAATCATATTAAGGTACCTGTGGCTACCAACCCGTCACAAAGTTCTTTACCGTCAAGAATTATCTTAGTCGTAATCTAATAATCCACCGCGACCATTAGTATCCGACGAAATCCATATGTTAGTAGTGAACAAATCCTTAATGACCTTCTGAGCTTAAACTCAACAATTGTCCCAAAACAAACATGCAACATTCTTCAAAATAATAAATCCCAAATCAAACATACTTGGGTTATCCGCGATATCAACATACTAAACTCAGCACCAGACGAAGTCTCTTTATAGATCGTACTCAAACTTGAATTGTCTTCAACAATTCCAATCTTCCTGTCGTTAACATCTGCACCTTTAAGATTTCAAATGAGCACAACCGCATCAACTCTAACTCACGTGCCCGACAAGTTTTTCCCTTATGAAAATCAAATCGTTCCAAGGTAGCAATACACTTTCCAACTCTATGTCAAAATACATCTTAAGTCCAAAATGAGATATCACAATACACCACACAAGGTTCTTCAGTACAAAACAAAACCAAAATCAAAGCATTCGCTAAACTTTCCACTGGCTCAAACAAATTCGCTTCCCATTGCGAAGTCCAAATAGCGACTCAACCATCTCACGTCAAGGTACTCACGATCAATGCCAACTTATAAAAATATCTTCCATCAAACTCACAAAGCTAACCATCCAAAACAAAGGAACTTCTAAGCTCTAAAATACCTCTTGAGGTCTCCTACAAGATACAAAATAAATCTTCGCGGAACTGTCCAAAATATCACCTTCTAAGTTGCTTACTTAAGGCACTCACGTCCAACATTTCAAAATTCTATCCTTAGAATACTCGACATGCACTGGTCTAACTTTACTACTGATAACGCAAAGCTTGGATGTTGTCACAATTTCCTTAACTTGATGTGAACCAAATAATATACATGAACACGAAATAACGCTTCCAGCTACTCATGAGAGTACTGTCTGAACATTCCAAAATCGTACCTGATGCATTATTCACACTAATGACATCAACAAATAATCGCCAGAACCATACACTATCTTGAAAAGCATTGTCTAAACATCTTCAGCTCCCACACTAACCCGTAGACAGCCAAACTTCACATCGATCTCACTAAACACATAAATTCCAATTGACTGATTCATCCAAATATCAATCCTCGGAAGTAGACACTTGTCCTCAATATCCACTTCGTTCCTTGACTGCAAACGACACACCAACTCGAGCAACCTTTGTTCTTCTCGAACAACACAACCGGTGCACTCCACGACGACCCGCTCGAATAAACAAACTCTGCTCGAACTAATCCTCAAGTTGACTTTCCAACTCTAAATCAGAAGAAAACATCCCCTAAGGATACTTCGAATCACAACTAGTTCCAGAAACTGAATCCATAAAAACTTCGCTTCGCACTACTGCGGTAATTCACTTACATCTCCACAAAAGGCTTCGGAAGAATCACAACAAGAAACTCGCTTGCCAAAATCTTGTTCCTCACCAAAATCCAAATTCGCCCACAACTCAAGTAACCATGCACCGCCTTGTGCCAACTCGTCTGCTTCACACACTATTAAGCTGGCAAGACAATCTATCCCAACCAACACAAATCCCGACTACTATCAACAAGAGATTAAGGATGATCAGTCCCTCAATTTGTCAATAGACAGTCGACAATCATGATGGTGACATAAACCATCTCTACCAACCTACAACAGCGTCTTTAAACTTACACTTCAAGTTACCAAAGCGTAACACCACTTGAGGCTCCAACTCTAAGCCACAAGCGCCACCAAGAAGTAAAACTTCTCCCCCACTTGTTTCAAACTCATCTCTGAAGACGAACAAATAGAAACAAGCAAGTACCGACAGTGTTTCACACACATGTCGCATACAAAAGGGTTAAACACATTAGCAACCTGGCCGACAGACCGACCTGCTCTAATACCACTAATGTAACACCCCAATATTACCCAAAGTTTAATATGCAAAAATCAGAGTAATTTAAAATTTCATAAATTCAATACTGAGGCATCATGTCATACCCCAAAATTTTCCCTCCTATTCCTCAAGACATTTCACATATCCATACTCAAGGATTCCTCAAGGGTTGATCAGACAAACCCTCTCCTAGACCACCAACCCAAACTAGGGTTTGGCTATCCTCAGATCAAGATGGACTTCCAACATCTCCGGTGGTCATCATGCATCCTCATATGCTTCAAATAATCTCCATGACAAGTTTCAAACCTTACAAGTCAAGTTTCCTCAGATAGTTGCTCAGATGGTTGAAAATCAATTGTATTGGACAAAAAGTCAACTGTGGTCAACGTACAGTCAAACTTCATGATTTTTGGTCAACATCCTCATTTTGAAGTAAAATTCATCATTTGATCAAGGGTTGATCATGATTCATCAAGAAAACTCAAGATTTGCTCAAAAGTCAAACTTTCCAAATTAGGGTTTTCTAAGAGAAAAGTCAACTAAACTTTGACTGATCATAACTTTCTCATACTTTGTCAGAAATTTTTCCACCACCTCTCATTTTGAAGGAAATTCAATTCTCTACAACTTCATGTCTCATAAGCATGTTCAAAAAATGCTTCATTAGGAAGATATGGATCAAAATATTATAGGTCCTTTTCAAAAGTCAACAAAAAGTCGACTTTTTGTAGTGAAGTGTTATTGAGCATGGAAACTACAATTGAGATGAAACCAAAGAGGTTGTTTATAGGAAATCTAGAGCTTTCTAAAAATTCCAAGAACATTCAAAAATGTGGAAAATTGAGTAAAATACACCTTGCACAAGTTGGGCATTTTTGAAGAGGTGCACAAAGAGAAATACTTGTCAAAATCCAAAGTTTTGCAAATGGGCCTAACTTTTCTTGATTCAAACCTGTTCCTCAGCTTATTTGGAACCTCCAAGCCCAAGGCCACGAATTTCATCTTTATTTTTCTATTTAATTTGGATTTTAATCATTTAAAAACAAATTAAATTAAAAATAAAGGTAGAAAATCAAAATTAAATGCAAAATTGATTTTTCTCTCATTCTTGAGGTCCAAGCAACTCATAAAGGCTGGCAAATTTTGAAATTAACATTGATTGGCAAGAGAATTGATGAAAATTGGATCAAAAAAGAAAGATTTGATTTCATACCAAATCAAATTTTTTTACATTGATTGATTCATATTTTCCTCTTGAATTCAGACCTAAATCCATCCATTATAAATATACAATGCATACAACATGAGAAAGAACAGAAAAATTGCTTGAAAGAACCCTAACCCAAAGTCAAAAAACCGTGTTCTTGAAGCAACTTGCAGCCCTAGTTCCAGTCCGTTTCAATTGATTTTGAGCATTCCATTGCATTCCTTGGAGTCTCTGGAATCGATCCAGACCTTTACAAGTCACAAAATCATCAAGAATTGAGAAATCACGATTTCGGTTTGTCAAACTTTTTCCAAATTCGATTTCTATCATTCATGCATATTTAACGTGTTTTGATGTTTGTTTTGTGTTTAGAACGAAGTTTGGAAACTTTATGCATAGGTTGATTGCGTTTTAATGGCCTGAATCGAAATCCACCATAGCTAGGGTTTTCTAGTTCGAAATGCAGGGGCTTAGCGTCGAACTAAGCCGACGCTATGTGTTTGAAAATTCAAACGAAGAAGATGAAGATCTTCGCGCGTAATCTGGGCATCAGGAATCAATTTCACTCATAATGCTTTTGTTTCATTGTTTAAACAGTCGGACACTCCAGCTCAGTTGGTCAAGGCGCGTGTGTGTGAGGGAATGGTCCCTGGTTTGATCCCTGGCCATGGCAAATATTTTTTGTCACTTAGAAAACTAACATGTTTTTCTAGTTTCTTATTTTCTTTAATATTTTCATGCTAATTTAATTAATCTTCAAACAATTTTCTCATGAATCTAAAAAACACCAAAAATATTTTCCTTTTGCATTTTAATAAAAAAAATGTTTCTTTAATTTTTGACATTAAAATTAATGTTTTTGCATGCATATTTTATTTAATTGCTAATTAATCATTAAATTGACTTTTAATTGCATTTAATTATAAAAAATGATCCAGAAAAATACCCAAAAATTATCTTACCATCTTAATGTCATTACTAATCAAAAACCTTTTTCTTCATTCAAAAATATCTCTTTTTACAAACATTTTCCTCTTATGCGAGTTTCTCTTATTTTCCGATTATGTATCTGTTCACAGGTTGTAACGTTTCGGACGATTTTTCTTGCTTTTCTTTTCAATTATGTAACTGCCTATGAGATGTAATAGTTTAATTAGGACTTTTATTTTCCGCACTCGTATTATGTAACTACCCCAAAGCCATGTAATAGTGTAGGACTTTATCTTTCCGCACTTTACATTTCCGCAATTTACTTTCTGCACCCTATAAACTGCTAGTAATTAGGCGTGTATGGCAAGATAAAATTGGACATAGATCACTCATAATGCCAAGATAAAATATATCTGAATTTGACACACTCTTTTCACACATGCACCCCTTAAGGTAATTCTCTCTCGTTGCCTTACGAATACAAATGGTCAAGTCCCTCGAACGTAGAGGTATCCTAGCACCATTACCCACAAACAAATCATCATAGTCCCTTCGATACAAAGATCATAGACCCACGATGTCGCCTACGAATACATGATCTTGACCCTCGATTTTCGCCTACGAAAAATGATGATAGTCCCTTCGAATGTGCTAGGATACTCCTACAAGTTGCCTTCTATGACCATCCGATGTCCCTTCCAATGTCCCTCTTACATCCAACGAATAGGGTTACCTATCAACTAATGGTATGGATAACACAATTCTAAAGGAAAGTAAAACAACATGAAAACGACCATTCTGAGTAGGTAATAAGACTTTTAGTTGCTTGCTCTATCAAAATACTTTTCGCACCGCACACTTTTGTCAAAATTCAAATTCTTTTCAAAAACAAAACATTTCCAAACACTTTGTATACATTCCTACATGAATCATTACAAAGTCAAAGCGAAATGCCTTTTCCAAACATTTTTGTCAAACACACAGAAAGCACTTTTTTTGAAAATGGTCTAAGAGCAACTAAGAGCCCGTAGATAACTACGGATGAAAAGGGGTGCTAATAACTTCCCTTTTCATAACCTTCTCCCTTACCCAGAATCTAACGAAGGTCTTTTCCTGTTCTTTTCACCTTCCCTTAATTGGATAAAAGAAAAGTCGGTGGTGACTCTTGCTATCCGCAACATTTGCGATACAAAAATCTCAAAGTCAGTTCATCGTATTACACATCACACCTTCAAAAACAACTTACTTTAAACAGTTTGCTTTAAAGTATAAATCTCGGATACATAGCATCGCCGGAAAACATAAATTGATTCTTAAAAAATCAAAACATCTTCTTTTATTAAGCTTCCTTAGCAAATCATATTTTCATAAAGTATGATTCTCATTTACAAAAGGAAAACAACAAAAGAACAACAACAAAAGAACAACAACAAAGACAACATAAATATTCCCCCCGAGTGCTACGTATTAGAGCGACACCGACTCGACTAACAGCTGCTATAAACTCCGTCTTCATAACCTGCACGTTACCAATATAAAGGTAACGGCGAAACAAGCATAAGGTGAGATAATCCAAAACATATAATTAAAGGCATTGAAATTCCTGGCAGCAGATACGTGATGTCATATAATTAAGCTTGTATGATCCATAATGATTCTACAAAGCTCAATCCACAAGCTTGCTCATGATCTTCCCCCTTCTTCCCCTCTTGCTCTTCTTCTCAAAACCCTTTCTTTTCCTCCATGTTTCTATTCTTGGCTTTGTTTGTAAAATGAGAAGAATGAGGAAAATTTGGTTTTATAACTATGTTTTCTCACTAGCTTCCATGTTCTATGTTTGGTTTTAGTATTTTGAATGAAAGGAAAATGAGGAGAAATGGTTTATAATGGTATTTTCCTTACTAGTAAGCCAAGGGTGAAAACCCAATTCTAACCAAAATGCTCCCCACACCCCTATCTAATTATATCATTAATTCAATCAATTAAAATAATTTCGGGGAATTAAATATCGGATCCGAATAATATTTTATCGGACCGAACGGAACATCGCCAAATATATTATCAAATATAACGATTAATATATTTATTCTCGTCGCAAAATAAATATGGATCGATAACTCGAAAATATTAATATAATATAATATTAATTAAAACAGGGCGTTACACTCGGTGTCTATCTCCAGCTTTGATTATGATGCGCTAAGTGACAGTGAAACTCAATCTCTTGAAGTGTTAGATTTATTTCGACCGATTAGGGTTAAAGACTTGCTGACCCTGCCCTATGAGGAAATCATAGCTTTTTTGGGTAAAGTTTTCATATTTCTCACCTGTACATAGGATTTTGTTCTCCAGACTCACCTTTTTCCTCTTATTTCTTTTACGTAGACAAAATGACTGATTTCTCTGTAAGAGAGCAAAAGAAATTGATGGTTGTAGCCTGTGCTGCCCGGATGGGTTCTGGTGGCCCTTCTGAAGCCAAATCCAACTTGGCTGGTCTAGAGATCCGAATTAATCGGGTGTGGAGTTCACAGGTCAAAATTAGGGTTTCATCAAATTTTCATCTGATTCAAGAGGCAACAAATTAGGTTTTAAGTTTCATTCACCTCATTTGATCTATCTTGATCAAATCATCAACCTCTGATCTTCAGATATCCAACTTTTCTCATTGATCTATCAAGGATAGACCAATTAGGGTTTTTGTCGAGCATGAGTAATCTCTGATTTTCTGATCAATGGATGACTTTTTTGATTGGATATTGATCTTCATATATTAGATACAACATGTTGACCTAATTTCTGGATTCAAAACATCACAGAAGTTCACAGGATTCATCAGTCAATTTCTGAAACATCTGATGAAATTTCATCTGCACAGAAAAGTCAAACTTTGACTTTTGGTCAATTTTTTCAAGACAAAACTTTTTCAATCATCAAAATACTTCAAATGATCCATCATGATCATAAAAAATCAAAGAATTTGGAAAAGTCAACAAAAAGTCAAATTTTCCCACACTTAGAAAAATTTTCGAGTGTTGAAATTTCTTATTTTTTCCAAACTTCATGGCATTTTTTCACATAGTTCCACTTTGAATTGGAAAAAACTCAAAACATGAAAGTTGTAGCCCTTGAAACAAGCTTTCCAAAATGTCCAAGAAATCTCAAATCCATGGAGTCTAGCTATACTTTTGATTTTGAAACATAAGGCTCCATAACCATGGATTTCAAGTTCAAAACTTCAAGATTATAGGTCATTTTGCATTTTCTTCTTCTAGAGCACATGCCACCTTGCAAGGATAGACTAGAGCTGATAAAAATCAGTGAGAAGTAATTATAAAAGGATAGGATCAAAGTTGGAAATTAACCATGGTTAAAAGAAGGAAGCTTCCTTTTGCATTTAATGCAAAAAAGACTTCCTTGCCCTCTAAGGCAAGTCAAATTTACCAATGGCCAAACTTTCTCAATTATATTTCAGAACTCATGGCCTATAAATAGAGGTCTTGCTTGCCATTCAAACCACACCAAAGTAATGCCAAGACAAGCTTTCTCTCTTCTTACTTGAAATTCAAGAAACATAGTGAAAATTGAGAATTCTTGCAATTTTGAAAATTTGTGAAAACCATGAAGAATTTTGGTGTCTAACATATCTTATAATCAATATATAACATGTTTGAAACATAAGATCAACACAAGGAAAGCTAAAAAACAGATTTCACTTTTCATGTTTCCAAAACATGCAAAACTGCCTTAACTATCGAATTGGATGTTTGGCTCAAACAAGTTGTGATCTTTTCACTCAAACATCATCCACATACATCATAGACATGATGAAGATCATAAACAACAAACTGTAACACCTCTAACCCAGAATTCGAAGTTCAACTTTGAGCTTATGCAGGTCGACTTGGGTAGAGAGTTTCAGATCATTCCAGAGCAAGCAGGGTGATCAAACACCTTCCATAGAGGGCGTTGGTGCTCAAGCAATTCTCAAACAACAACTGGAAACACTCCTTCATCGAATTCGATTCCAGCTTCAACAGGTAAGAACTTCAAACTCGAACTCTATGATTCTTTGATTCAATTGAAAAAAACTCTTGGCCATTTGTTTTTTGTACTATCCACGACCATTAACCCTCAATCAATTGAATAAATCATCAACCATACACGATTTCAATTAGGTTTTTCAGTTTTAGGGTTCTTCGTGTTCTTCATAAATTTAATCATTCTGGGCTTAAAATAAATGAAATTAAATAGTGCCATCATGTTCCTGGGCTTTAGGCGAGCAAGTTTGATCTTTACATCATTTGATTTCATCAAGAAACACGAAATCCATGGCTGATTGAAGATTGAAGAAGATGATGAAGCTTGCGCGCGTGTTTTCAAATTTAAAATAAGAGTTTAAAATATAATTTCATAGTTTGAACACAATACACGGATGTATTGCCGCCCCAGCGATTGCCAACTTACTCTTATGTCATTGTGCCACGTCTTGCCTAACAAGTCCCGGGTTCAAGCCTCCTTGGGACCATTTTTTTTCAAACTTTTGTATTTTTTTTACAAACTTTGACATTTTTTAAAACCAATCAAAACTCCTCATTTTGAGGTGATTTTTTGTACACTTGTCAATTAATGTATCTATTTTAGGATAGTGCAAAAATTTTCAGAAAAAACTTTCATCCGATTATATTTTGATCGAGCCGAAAACGGTACTTTTAGCACTTTTCAAAACACCTTTAAAGGTGATTTTTTTCAAACTTTCGAATCCTGATTCTTTTCAAAACTTCTTATAAGTAAACTTCACATTTTAAAAACACTTTCAAAACCATTTCTTCAAAACTTTTTCATCAAACTTGCATCTTTTTCCATGATCTATTCGATTAAACGATAAAACCGAATTCGTTTTCTCTCGTTTTTCTTAACTGATCATGGGCCTCCCTTACGGTGTAAGTCCCAACATTCTTTATGTACATACATATTTTCTTTGTACATATCAAATACTTTTCATGTAGATACAAATTTTTTACCTGTACATAATACAGATACCTCTGTAAATACTCAAACACGGATAAACTTTGATTGTCTGTTTTCTGTTTCGTCTGTATATACACTGAATACCATTGGTATTGAAAGGAGCATTATTCCCGGTGAAACTGCTTTTAAACCAATGGGACTCCCTTATGGTGTAAGTCCCAACCCTCCTATGTACATCCACACCTCTCGTACATAAATTCTCGTTCATGTACATATTTATTTTCCTTGTACACAATTCAAACTTGTAAATAATCAAGTTACGCTCGTTTTAAACGTTCGTTTCACAGACACTTGTTTATATTTACTTCATAAACTCTTGTGAATAAACATCATGCATTGTTTATATTTCCTTCATAAACTCCTGTGAATACATATCACCCACACACTTGTTTATATAACTGTCTAGTTATAATATAACAATTAGTCTAACCAATAGATTCCCCCTAGTTAGCCTCCTCTTGGGCTTTATACAAGATAACTCTCCCCACAGAGTTAGCCTCCTCTTGGGCTTTGTACAAGGTAACTCATTCATCTGAGTTTAGCCTTCGCTTAGGCTTCATATAAGACAACACCCCGCTGAGTCACCTCCTCTTGGGCTTCGCTCAAAAGAACTCCTCATCGAGTTTAGCCTTCTTGGGAATCCTACAATGAAAGAGACAGGAAATCTCTTAACAGCCTCCTATTGGGCTTCCAATACAAAGAATCACCCGCGTTAGGATAGAACCCAGAGAGTATAATTTCCCGGTGAAATTGCTCTTATTTCCAAAAGGATGGTTTCCCGGTGAAATCCCTTTTAAAACAAAGCCAGCCATACCCTATAGCTTCCTCTTAAGCTTCATACAAGGACCCTCGATGACCCTCAGAATGCCTCCTCTTGGGCTTACAATACAAGGACCCATGGGCTTCTTAAAAGCATCCCCTTAATCCAATCAATTTCTCCTAGAGATTATGACATCTATCATCTCTATGGAAGAAGTATCTCATCTATCACATCACATACAATCAAAAACTTTTCAAACTCTTTTCAAACAAAAACATCTCTTAATCGTAAGTGGTAACGCTTGTACACTCAAGAAAAACACCTAATGCTTACAGTTAAAAGATTCAATCATCTTTTTCAAAAACATCTTTCTTAAACATGTAAGTGGTAATGCTTGTACACTCAAGTAAAATACCTGTAACTTACGACGAAAGATTTTTATCAGTCAAACTTTTCAAAATGTATGTGATGAAATAGATTAGATACATTTTTCATTAAGATGACATTCGTCTGTGTCTCTTACTAACACTCCGTTGCTTTCCACTAGCATAAGTGGGAACTACGATTGCTCTGACTTTCTCAACATCCCTTTGAGAATATGTAGGCACAAGGTCTCATCCTTGCCGAGCAAATTTCTTTCTCCCTCAAACCAAACAAACCATAGAGCCCTGTAGATCCGAGCTACAAATGCTCTGATTCCCACTAGGGGATATGTATGCAGAAGATCCCAATGATCTTTGCGAGCACAATAATAACAAACTCTAGGATCCCACATAATCTACCGTTTCTTAAAATCCAAAGGAGAAACTTTCCCAATCATAGAAATAGCAATTACAACACACAAACATATCAAACATATTCATATATAAAGCTATAGATAACTATATATATTTAGGGTGCTCCATCTATTCCCTTTATATAACAAACCCCCTTACTCAGAATCTCCCCAATGCGTTACGTCTAGTTTGCGCTAGTCGTTACGCATATCAAAATCAATTGATGGTATTAACAGCTTTCCCCTTTTTCATAATCATTAAATCATCTTTCTTGTGTTGAAAATAATAAAGCTTGATGCTCGTGGCATCTTTATAAACAAATCAAAAGAGTAAATAGTTTCGAGCCAGAGAATCCGAATTCAGATTCGATTCTCTAGCACGTCACTTTTTAACGCGAACAGGAAAAATGGCGACTCTGCTGGGGAGTACGCTGAAACTTTGATTTTCAAAAAAAATGTGACTCTGCTCAAGAGCACCAAGCTTTTTTGTTTTCAAAAAAGAAGAAGAGGGGTTAAGCTTTCATATGTGTATATGTTTGTTTTTCTTTATTGTGTGTTTTCGCGATTTCATCTGATGGAAAGAAATCCTAACCCGGATTTAAGATACATTTTAAGATCTAGGTGGGGGTATAGTCCTATTAACTTGTGAGAAGTCTCAGTACTTACGGAGTTAATTTGAGATCCCTCTCTCAGTGGAGGTTGTCTTGGGAGTATTTGTGTTTAGCAAGTATTTGCGAAGACATTTTGCTTTCAAGGGAACTTGCGAAGCTGAGTGGCTGTAGAACACATAACCCATCCTGGCCATTTAGGATGTAGTGCAGAAATTATTCGGGTGTAAGCCTAGAATAGTTGTCATGCGAGACTACGATCAGGCGAGTTTCTCTTGAAAAATATTATTGGACCATCAAGTATTCAACAAATCCGATAATATTTCAAAGAGAAGTGTTGAGCCTGTATTATCAGTAGAACCCGTTTCACAGATGAATAAGCCCTTAGAACTTACCCACGTTTGATTCTTATCGTTGGCCTCATGCTCGTGACTTCGAACGCTTGACCGTGTGTATAACTACCAACCATGTTTGCAACATTCATTCATTTGCATTCATTCAAAAACTTCATTTCTCTTCCCATTTCCAAAGAATTTAGAGATTTTTCTTTGTAAAATATTTTAGGTTAGAGTGATGGACGTCAGAGGAAGATTCACCAAGAGATACAGTTTTAGAATTCCTGACGTAGGAAAGTTAAAAGAGTTAGCATCCTTGGTAGAAGATCCATCGGATTTCAGAAAACGCTATGGAACTCTTTTAACTATTCTAAACACTAACATTGATGAAGGACTTCTCAAAACTTTCGTTCAGTTTTACGATCCAGTCTATCGCTGTTTCACATTCCCTGATTATCAGTTGATGCCTACTTTGGAAGAGTACGCACATATACTAGGTATCTCAGTATCAGACAAAGTGCCTTTCAATGGTTTGGAAGCCATTCCTAAGTCACCAGTCATTGCAATGATGACTCACTTAAAGAAATCTGAGATAGATAAAAACCTAACTACCAGAGGAAAACTCTTAGGACTAACTTCAAAGTTCCTAATGGAGAAGGCTCTTAATTCTCTGAGGCCGGTAGTATGGTAGCCTTTGAAGCTATTTTAGCTTTACTCCTCTATGGATTGGTGTTGTTTCCCAACGTCCCAAATTTCGTTGATATCAACGCAATAAGGATCTTTCTGATTGGAAATCCCGTTCCCACTCTGCTTGGTGACGCTTACTTCTCCATTCACCATAGGAATCGTCAAGGGGATGGAACTATTGTGTGTTGTGTACCTCTGTTTTTCAAATGGATTGTCTCACATTTTCCTAAATCTCCTATCTTCCGCGAAAACAAAGATGATTGGCATTGGTCTCGAAGACTCATGTCTCTAACAAACGATGATATCCATTGGTATACCTTAGCAGACAATGAGATGGAAATCATTGAAAGCTGTGGAGAATTTTCCAACGTACCTCTCATTGGTACAAAAGGAGGAATCAACTACAACCCATTCCTAGAGAGACGTCAACTCGGATACGCGAACTCTAGTAAACCTCTTGGTTTTACAGTAGAGAGTTACTTCTATCATGAAGGGGAGGACTCCCAAGGTTTGAAAGCCAGAATGATCAGAGCTTGGCATCACATCCGAAGGAAAGAAAAAGGGAAAGCAAAGAATTGTGTAGCCATGGAAATCTACATTTCTTGGGTAAAGAAAAGAGCGAAAGAATTTCGAATGCCTTACGCTTATGAAGAACCCATGTTCTCAACAGCTTCCAAATCAACATTTTTTCCCGTTGAGACTATGGGAGAATACCAAGAAGCTTTGGCCAAGATGAGGCTTGAGAAAGAAGCTTTGGAAAACAAGTTCCTTAAGACTGATCTCGAAAATGAGAAGCTTAAGAAGCAAGTCAAAGATCATGAAAAGACGCTTTACTTCCAGGATGAATGGCTCATGGAGAAAGATGAGAAGATTCGCCAGAAAGATAACGCGATCAAAAGATACATCAAAGAAAGGAAAAGAAAGCTTGAGGAAATGACAACCAGCGATCCCGCTCCCGACGAGTGGAAGAAAGTCATTAGCAAACTGAAAGTGAGAAAGCTCAACTAAAAGCTCACTATGGAAAAGAGATCCTGAAGTTGAAGCTACATCAAGCCTTTGGATCTTCATCCGACGAGGACGATTAATTAGTTTAGATTGTAATTTTTTATCATTTATTTTATCATTTGTGTGAGCAATGCTCAAAAACAAAATTGTTGTAATCTCCTTTCAATAATCAATAAATGTGTGTTTTCCATCCAAATATTTGCCAGAAATTTCTCTTTAGCGTAAATTTTTGGAAATATTTCTTTACATTCATAATCATGCATCATACTTTGCATATTGAGTCTATTGTCTAGAGTCCGATCTTTTGGAATTTTTTCCAACAGATAGGAAAAGATCGCTGTCGTCGCTGCCTTAGAGTTTCTCGACCGCCCACACCCTACTCGAACATACAATACACGCTCAAAAAGAAGAAAAGTAATGGAAGGATTTGAGCAAGAAAATGTTGAGTCAGAGCATAGTAACAACACCGCAAGAAGAGGTGGAGAGACTCACTTTGGTCAACTCATTGGCGCAAGCAAAGTCGCAAGCAACTCGAGCAACAAAATCAAGCAATGATTTCAAGACACTACTACTCCAGCTTCAACTGCCAAGAGTTCACTCTTCAAGATGCCGAAGGTTATCCATGGGCATGCCTTTCAACTTTGGCATCGGATTTCGCCAACCGACTTCTCAAGTACAAACAACCACGCTTGAAGTACCTACTTTGCAGCAAAACTCAGCACTTACTACGCAACGTGGAATAACTTTTCCGCAAGTAACAATGACGGTTTCTCAACCGATCATGACAAACTCAGGTTCCGTAGTGCACACTACTGTAGATGAAGAAGTTCACCATATTACGGGAAATAACACGAATTCACGTGGTTCGATGGAGAATCTCCAAGAACAACTCCTCAAAATGCAGCTGGAAATTAAAACGATCCGTGGAAAAGAAATGTTTGGGAAAAACGCCCAGGATCTTTGTTTAGTTCCTCGTGTAAGGATACCTGCAAAATTCAAAGTCCCTGACTTTGAAAAGTACAAGGGAAACTCCTATCCTCAAAGTCATCTCACGATGTATGCCAGGAAAATGTCTACATACAACGATGATCACCAGTTGTTAATCCATTACTTCCAAGACAGTCTTACCGGTGCCGCACTGAAGTGGTACATGGGATTAGACAGCGCAAGTATCCAAACCATCAATGACTTAGGTGAAGCTTTCGTACAACAATATAAGTTCAATTTGGATATGGCTCCCGATCGGGATCAACTCCGCTCCATGTCTCAGAAAGAAAGAGAGACATTCAAAGAGTACGCTCAACGATGGAGGGAAATTGCTGCCCAAGTCAACCCACCATTAGAAGAGAATGAGATGACTAAGGTATTCTTAAACACTCTTGGCTCATTCTACTATGAACGAATGATCGCTAGCGCTCCCGGAGATTTCACCGAAATGGTTAGCATGGGAATGTGGTTAGAGGAGGGGGTTCGAACTGGATGCCTAACCAAGGAAGCAGGATCTTCTAGTGGAACTAGGAAGGTTGGAACCAATTTTCCAAAGAAAAAAGAACATGACATAGGAATGGTATCCCGAGGGAAACCGCGAAGAAATGTCAATCAACAGCGACAGGTAGCTGCCATAACACCCGCTGTTAACACAAGTCCAAACACAAGAATTGCTCCGCAGTTCCAGCAAACTCAACAAACTCAATAGCCTCGTCAACAGGCTCAATAGTTTAACAATCAAAAACCGTGCGCCTCGGGTCTCGTAATTCGACCCAATTCCGATGATGTACACCGAACTATACCCTGCACTAATAGAAAGAAATCTGATACAGACAAGGTCACCACCTCCGGTCCCAAAAAAATTGCCATGGTGGTACAAAGCGGACGTCTCTTGCCCTTTTCACCAAGGGGCACCAGGCCATGACCTTGAGCATTGCATAGCGCTAAAGGCAGAAGTGCAGAGATTAGTGAAATCTAATCTTCTTTCCTTTAGAAATATGAATCCGAACGTACAAGCCAATCCGCTTCCCAGTCACAGTGGACATACAGTAAGTCTGATACTAAGAAATACAGATCGATATCTCGTCACAGATGTGAATCTGATCAGAGGAAACTTAGTACATCTCCATGATACGTACAGTACGATGGGCGCTTTCACAAAACACGATTACGCAGCCTGCAACATCTGCTTCAAGAATTCTCAAGGATGTCCTACCATAAGAGCAGACATTCAACGATTGCTAGACATTGGTGACATACAGATCTATAGAAACAGAGATGACTATGACGTAAATACAGTAGGGAATTTTCCGCATGAGCTTTTAGTCTCAGATATCAACTCGGAATATCCCGAAGTAAATGTTGTTATCCCTTGTTTCCATACGCCTAAACATGCGGAGATTGAATACAACGGTTCCAACGTTCCAGGGTCTCCTTTGGTGATTTGCCTACCCGGTCCTGTTCCATACAGTTCTAGCAAAGCAATTCCTTATCAATACAATGCAACTGTGATAGAGGATGGGAAGGAGAAACCTATGCCATCTCTTCCAGCTAATGTCAACATAACTGAGATAGGACGAGTAACGCGAAGTGGACGAGTACACACTCCATTGCCACCAAGACCAGCTGTCGTTCCTGTTGTTAGGCAAAATCCAGTTAACATATCTCCCGAGAATCCCACAATGATTCTCGCTGTTAATCCAAGCACAAATGTTGGTCCGCCTGATAGAACCAACGTCAACACAGATTTTGATGAGATACTGAAGTTAATCAAGAAGAGCGAATACCGAGTCGTGGATCAGCTGATGCAGACTCCCTCCAAGATTTCAATACTATCTCTGCTCCTAAACTCCAAAGCTCACCGAGAAGCTTTAATGAAGGTACTAGACCAAGCTTATGTAGACAACGATGTGACTACAGACCAGTTTGGAGGTATTGTCGCCAACATAACAGCTTGTAATAATCTAAGTTTCAGTGATGAGGAACTTCCAGAAGAAGGGAAAGATCACAATTTGGCTTTGCATATCTCAATGATTTGTCAATCAGATTCCCTGTCCAATGTATTGGTAGATACTGGTTCATCTTTGAACGTAATGCCAAAAACGACACTCGCTCGTTTAGCTTACAAAGGGACACCAATGAAATTCAATGACATAGTGGTGAGAGCCTTTGACGGGTCACGAAAGTCAGTTATTGGGGAAGTCGATCTCCCGATGACAATCGGTCCGCATACTTTCCAAATCACTTTCCAGGTCATGGATGTGCCAGCTGCTTATAGTTGTCTACTAGGAAGACCATGGATCCACGAGGCAGGAGCAGTGACATCTACTCTCCATCAGAAACTGAAATTCACAGTAAATGGGAAGTTGGTGACCATCATCGGTGAACAAGCTTTACTGATAAGCCATTTGTCCAGTTTCTCTTTCATCACAGCCAACGACGTTGAAGGGACACATCTCCCAGAGCATCCGTTAGAAGATGAATCTACCAGCAAAAACAGATCATCTATTTCTTCGTACAAAGAAGCAGCGCAGATAGTGAAAGATGGCAATGCTGAAGGTTGGGGACAAGTAATCAAACCTGTCAACAACGAGACAAAAGCCGGACTCGGGTTTGCACCCGTATTCTCCAAAGACAAGCAAAAGGAAGAAGCATTTCGTCCAATCAAAGAAATATTCAACAGTGGGGGTTTCTTTAAACCTGTTCTCCAAGAGGTTAACGTTGTTACTATTGAAGATGATGAAGATGATCTCTCTAGATCTGAAGAGTGGAGCACTTATCTGAACAACCCTGAATATGTGTCTCAGGAAGAATCGTACGCGCCGTACTGTCCTCCAACTGATCAATTCAAAGGTATATCCCTGCAGCAGAATAAAAATTCACCTGTCCCTTCTGAAGTTTGGGACACCTTCGGGGAACCAAGTGAAAAATTTGTCTATATGGTGAAATACACTGCGCCAGAAAGCTTAAAAATCAGGATCGAAGATATCCAGCCTACTGGATGGGGTGATTCTTTTGAGTATCCTAGTCAACCAGAAGAGGAGCATACGTCTTCCCGATCCTACCAACAAATCGAGATCCCCAATGAAGATCTCTACTTTAATACGCCCGTGGAATTTGCTAAACCAGATCCTGATTACCACTACATCAACGTGATCACTGAAGATCAAGGATACGATTCGGGATACGAATTAGAAAGTATCGCCGACAATGAGTCTCTTCACTCAGAAGATTGGAGGGTACATCCCCAGAATTCAACACAGAGGCCAACAGAAAATACATATGCTGTATCCCATACTTCTCGATCTGTTCATCCAGCCGAAGAAGATCGCTTTAGCAGCACAAAAGGCAAAGTCCATCGTCCAGAGTCTTCAAAGCCTGCTCGACCAACGACCAAAGTCTACTCAAGGGTTAAGCCAAGCGGAAAGCTACCAGAGTACCTCGACTTCCAAGGAGTTCGCCACTACTGGAAACCTGTTGAAGTTCGGACTAACGCTCCTAGTTCTAAGTAGTTTATCTTTGCTTTTGTTTTGAACTCTCGCTTCACCCAGAGCGAAGAGATGTTTTATAGGGTTTAGCTTTTAAATAATTTCTCTTTGTCTTGCCCAAGACGAATGAGTTTGTATTTTAGAGCCCTGTTTCATATTGTGAATCATAAATAAACCGTGTTGTTTTGATTCCACACTTTGTGTTTATTTTCATTTTTTACCCTTTCTTGGAAATGATAATCCTAAAAAAAAAACACAATAATAATAAAAATCTTCAAAAAAAAAATCAATTAATCTGCATACACTTTCACATTAACTTTTTTAAAAAAAAATGATAGAAAAAAAGGGAGTTAATTAATCAAACATAAATCAAATATGCAGATTAACAGAT
The DNA here is from genome assembly GCA_021764765.1 of Vicia sativa. Taxonomy (NCBI): domain Eukaryota; kingdom Viridiplantae; phylum Streptophyta; class Magnoliopsida; order Fabales; family Fabaceae; genus Vicia; species Vicia sativa. The sequence continues at coordinate 53,508,649 of CM038796.1, forward strand.
GGACAAATCCATTGAAAGCAATAACTCTATGCTCTCTCCCAACTTTGAAATCCCCAGTGAAGTCGCCGAGGAAGAAGTTGAAGAAGAGATCCCGGATGAGATTTCTCGACTACTTAAGCACGAGGAAAGAATCACTCAACCTCACAAAGAACCTCTAGAAGCAGTTAACTTGGGTTCTGGAGAGGACAAAAAAGAAGTAAATATCGGAGCTTCACTCGACAGCAGCGTCAAAGGAAAACTGATAGATCTTCTCAAAGAATATGTTGATGTGTTCGCTTGGTCCTACCAAGACATGCCAGGATTAGATACCAGCATCGTGGAGCATCACCTGCCGTTAAAACCAGAGTGTCCACCAGTTAAACAAAGACTGCGAAGAGTTCACCCTGAAATGGCCGACAAAATCAAAAAGGAAGTTCAAAAACAGCTCGACGCAGGTTTCCTCGTCACTTCTGAATATCCTCAATGGCTAGCCAACATAGTGCCTGTCTCCAAGAAAGACGGAAAGGTCAAAAAGTGTGTTGACTACCGAGACATGAACAAAGCTAGTCCAAAAGACGATTTCCCACTACCACATATCGACATGTTAGTGGATAGCACTGCAAAATTCAACGTCTTTTCTTTCATGGACAGTTTCTCTAGTTACAATCAGATCAGAATGGCTCCCAAAGACATGGAGAAGATATCCTTCATTACGCCATGGGGTACCTTTTGCTACAAAGTAATGCCGTTTGGATTGAAGAACGCAGGCGCAACTTACCAAAGGGCAATGACTACTCTCTTTCATGACATGATGCACAAAGAGATCGAAGTCTACGTAGACGACATGATAGAAAAGTCTGACACAGAAGAAGAGCATATCGAATATCTCTTGAAGTTGTTTCAACGACTAAGGAAATTTCAGCTCCGCCTGAATCCTAACAAATGCACCTTTGGGGTAAGATCCGAAAACTCCTAGGTTTCATCGTCACCAAAGAGGTATTGAAGTTGACTCGACAAAGTCAAGGCTATTCAAGAAATGCCTACGCCACATACGTAAAAGCAAGTAAGAGGATTTCTTGACGGTTGAATTACATCTCCGATTTATCTCTCAAATGATCGCACTGGGCCGATATTCAAGCTTCTCCGCAAATATCAAGAGGTGTGTGGATGACGATTGCCAAAAAGCATTCGACAAGATCAAGGAATACCGCCGAACCTCCAATATTGATTCCTCCAATAAGGAAGACCGCTAATCATGTACCTTACCGCTAGAAGAATTCATGGGCCGATGCTCGACAAGAAGATGAAACCGTAAGAAGGAGCATGCCATTTAGTACCGAGTAAAAATTCACAGATCGTGAAACTCTACTCCATGCTCGAGAAAACATGTTGCGCTTTGGTGTGGGCTTCAAAACGTCTCCGCCAGTACATGATCAATCACACAACTTGGTTAATCTCCAAAATGGATCCAATCAAGTATGTCTTTGAAAAGCCTGCCTTAACGGGGAGAATTGCTCGATGGTAGATGCTATTATCTGAATATGACATCCAGTACCGTGCCCAAAAAGCAGTCAAAGGAAGCATTCTCGCTGATCACTTGTCTTATCAGCCGCTCAACGAATACCAATCTCTCAAGTTCGACTTCCCTGACGAGGATGTTATGTACCTGAAGATGAAAGATTGTGACGAACCGCTACGTGAAGAAGGTCCTGATCTAGAATCTAGATGGGGCCTAATCTTTGATGGAGCAGTTAATGTCTTTGGCAATGGAATTGGGGCGGTCATCATCACTCCCGAGGGTTCTCATATCCCGTTTTCCGCCAGATTGCTATTTGATTGCACTAACAACATCGCAGAATATGAAGCTTGTATCATGGGTATCGAAGAAGCCATCGACTTGAGGATCAAGATCCTTGACATATATAGAGACTCAGCCCTTGTGATCAATCAAATCAAAGACAAGTATGAAACTCATCATCTTGGTTTGATTCCCTACAGAGATTATGCAAGACGTTTGTTGACTTTCTTCAACAAAGTTGAACTGCATCATATCCTCGAGATCGAATCGAATGGCGACGCCTGGCTACTATATCTTCCATGTTCAAAGTCAACGATTGGAATGATATGCCTAAGATCCGCATCGACGCCTTTGAAAGACCGCATATGTATTCGAATCAAGGCCTTCAACGATAAACCGTGGTTTCACGATATCAAACGTTTCCTTCAAACACGAGAGTACCCACTCGGGGCATCGTACAAAGATAAGAAAACTTTAAGGAGGCTTTCTAGAAATTTCTTCCTGAATGAGGATGTACTATACAAAAGAAACTTCGACATGGTTCGCTTCGATGCCGATGCATAAGCGTATACAATTATCCATGAAGTACATGAAGGATCCTTTCGAACCCATTCAAATGGGCATGCAATGTCCAAAAATCTTGAGAGCAGGATACCGTTGGATAACGATGGAATCCGATTGCTGTAAACATGTCAAAAGATGTCACAAGTGCCAGATCTACGCAGATAAGATCCATGTGCCACCGACTCTACTCAATGTTCTCTCCTCTCCTTGGCCTTTCTCCATGTGGGGTATCGACATGATTGGGATGATTGAACCAAAAGCGTCCAACGGACATCGCTTCATTCTAGTGGCTATTGATTACTTCACCAAATGGGTCGAAGCAGCATCTTACGCCAACGTTACAAGACAAGTGGTTATGAGGTTCATCAAGAACAACCTCATTTGCAGATATGGAGTTCCAAGTAAGATCATTACAGACAATGGATCGAACTTGAACAACTGTAATACGGTGAACTGACTTTGTAGGATTTTTGTATCCAAATGTGCGGATAGCAAGAGTCGCCACCGACTTTTATTTTTATCCAATTAAGGGAAGGTAAAAGTAACAGAAAAAGACCTTCGTTAGATTCTGAGTTCGGGAGAATGGTTATGAAAAGGGAAGGTATTAGCACCCCTTTCCATCCGTAGTTATCTACGGGCTCTTAGTTGCTCTAGATCACTTTTTTTTAAAATTGCTTTCTGTGTGTTTGACAAAGATGTTTTGAAGAAAGGCATTTCGCTTTGACTTTGTAATGACTCATGTAGGAGTGTATACAAAGTGTTCGGAAATGTTTTGTTTGAAAAGAATTTGAACTTTGAAAAGAGTGGTGTGAAAAGCATTTGGTTTAGAGCAAGCAACTAAAAGACTTATTTACCCACCGTAATTGGTCGCTTTTTGTACTTCTACGCCTTTAGAATAGCGCTAGCCATACCATTAGTTAGTAGGTAGCTCCATTCGCTGGATGTAAGGACATCTAAGGGACATCGGATGGTCATAGAAAGCAACTCAGGAAGTATCCTAGCACATTCGGACTATCATCATTTTCGAGGCGACAATCGAGGGTCAAGATCATGTATTCGGAGGCTTACATCGTGGGTATTATGATCTTTGTATCAAGGGACTATGATGATTTGTTTCAGGCAACGGTGCTAGATTACCTCTACGCTCGAGGGATACCATTTGAACAACGAGAGAATTACCCTAAGGGTGCATGTGAAAGAAGTGTGTCAAATTCAGATATTTTATCTTGAAGATTAGTGTGAGCTATGTCCAATCATTATCTTGCCATACACGCCTAGTTACTAGCAATTGATAGGGTGCGGAAATTAAAATGCGGAATGTAAAGTGCGGAAATGTAAATCCTACGCTATTACAAGGCTTTGGGGAAGATACATAATTTAAAATGCGGAAAATAAAATCCTAAATTAAACTATTACATCCCATATACAGTTACATTATTGGAAAATAATATGATAAAATGATAAAGAGAAAATCGTCTGAATCGGATCAACCTGTACAAAAAAGAAGAAATCGGAAAATGCAATATGAATCGAACAAGAGAAAAAATGTTAGAAAAATGCAAATTTAAATATGAGAAAAATTATTATATGCTGGGAATAAGATAAATGAGTTAAAATAATTTTTTGGGATTTTTTAGATGCAATTTAATAATTTAAAATGAATTTACAATGATTTAAATGCTAAATTACAAATAAAAATAAATATGCATGCAAAAATATGTTTTTTAATTTATTAAATTAAATAAAGTTTTTCTGAAAATAAATGCAAAAAGAAAATTAATTTTTGATAATTTTTTGATGCAGAATAAAATATTTGAAAAGAAATTAAAACAATGCAAAATATTAAAAAAAACATGAAAATATGAAAATAATTGAGTTTGGGAAAAAAGAAAACAAAATTGGCCTTGGCATGGTTCGAACTCGCCTCGGCTTTCAAACCTGAGATCCCTTGCTCCACCAACCGAGCCATCGCTGTGTGTTTAAACTGAGTGAGTGGATTATACGCGTCGCCTTCCCATTGCTTCCTCCTTCGCGCCAGACTTCGTCTTCTTCGATTTGAATATTTGAAGCTAGTGTCGGCCATTGTTCGATGCTATGGTCCCTGGCTAATTCAAAAAATCAAGCAAACGTAATATAAATAAGTTGCAAGGCCATGGTTCGATTCAGGACATTGTTACGAGTTCATTGGTATGGATCTTGAAGTCCAATTTTTCCTATTAAGAGAAACCCTAAATCATCCACAGAAACCCTAATCATGGTGTAACACGATTCAGGCCATGGAAATTCAATTGGCTTGCCCAGAAAGCTTGCAAACTTGATTCTAAACACAAACAAACAATCAAAACAAGTTAATAATGCATGAATATGAGAAATCGAATTTGAGATTTTCAAGAACAAACCAAACACGGATTTCGCGATTCTGAATGGGTTTGTGCAATGTAAGGGTCTGGATTGACTCAAGAGATGTCAAGGAATCTGTTGGACACCTTAAAATCGATGGAAAATGGCTGGAAGTATGATTGCACTTTGCTTGAAGGTCACGGATTTTTCAGTTTGAGAATAGGGTTTCCAAGGCAATTTTTTCGTCCTCTTGTGATTGGTATAATTTATTATTATTTTATAATTAATTTTGATTTTGATTTTATAATTTATTTTAAAATTTAATTTGTATTTAAATGAATAAATTCAAAATTAAATAGAAAAATAAATCAAAAATTCGTGGCATTGGGCTTGGATATTCCTAATTGAATGAGGAATAAGTTTGGATGAAGAAAAAGCAAGCCCATTTGCAAAAGATTTGATTTTTGGACGCATCTCTCTTTGTGCATTCTTTCAAAATTGCCCAACTTGTGAATGGTGTAACTTGCTCAATTTTCCACATTTTTGAGTGTTCTTGGACTTTTTGGAAAGCTCTAAGAGTCCTCTAACCAACCCTTTTGGTCTCATCTCAATTGGAGTTACCATGCTCAATATATCTTCCAATCAAAAGTTGACTTTTGTTGACTTTGAAAATGACCAGAATGTTTTGAGCTATACCTCTCAAATGAAGCATTTTGGACATTCTTGTGAGACATAAAGTTGTAGAGAATTGAATTTCCTTCAAAACAAGAGGTGGTGAAAAATTTCGAGAAAGTATGAGGAAGTTATGATCACCAAAGTTCATTGACTTTTCACCTAAACCCTAATTTAGAAAGTTTGACTTTGAGCAAATCTTGAGTTTTCTTGATGAATCATGATCAACCCTTGATCAAATGATGAATGTAACTTCAAAATGAGGATGTTGACCAAAATTATGAAGTTTGACAGTATGTTGACCATAGCTGACTTTTTGTCCAATACAACTGATTTTCAACCATCTGAGCAATTGTCTGAGGAAACTTGACTTGTGAAGCTTGAAACTTGACATGGAGAATCTTTGAAGCATATGAGGAGGCATGAAGGCCATTGGAGGTGTTGGAAATTCATCTTGACTTGAGAGATACCAAACCCTAGTTTGGGTTGATTGTCTAGGAGAGAGTTTGTCTGATCAACTCTTGAGGAATCCTTGAGCATAGATGTATGAAATCTCTTGAGTAGATGGAGGGCAAATTTTGGGGTATGACAACAACAAAATTATGAAAGAACTGTGTGAGGAATTCAAGATCAAGCATCATAACTCATCTCCTTACCGGCCAAAGATGAATGGCGCCGTTGAAGCTGCCAACAAGAACATTAAGAAGATCGTCCAAAAGATGGTCATCACCTACAAAGACTGGCACGAAATGTTGCCATTTGCTCTGCATGGGTATCGTACTTCAGTGCGCACTTCAACAGGGGCAACTCCTTTTTCTCTGGTATACGGCATGGAAGCAGTGCTCCCCGTAGAAGTCGAAATCCCGTCAATGAGAGTTCTCATGGAAACTAAGTTATCTGAGGCCGAACGGTGTCAAAGCAGATACGATCAACTGAACTTAATCGAAGAAAAGCGCCTGACCGCTATGTGTCATGGACAATTATATCAAAGAAGGATGAAGAAAGAATTCGACAAAAAGGTCCGACCCTCGTGAATTCCGAGAAGGCGACCTCGTGCTTAAAAAGATTCTGTCTTTTCAACCAGATTCTAGGGGCAAATGGACTCCTAACTACGAAGGCCCATACATCGTCAAAAGAAGCTTTTCTGGCGGTGCTATGACTCTCACAACCATGGACGGGGATGAACTCCCACATCCTGTGAATGCTGATGCAGTCAAAAAATACTTTGTCTAAAAAAAATAAAAGAACAGCTCGGTAAGTCGAAAACCCGAAAAGGGCGGCTTAGGCAAAAAAGAGCGTCTCGGTGGACTGAAAACCTGAAAAGGCGGTCCAGGAAAAAATTAGAGACAATAAACAGAAATTATCCTGATAGATTGAAAACCTGAAAAGGCAATCTAGGCAAAAATAAGGATACAAAAAAATGACAAAGTAACTGCAATCAGTCCCTACTTCGTCAATCTGAGGAATCTTCCATCAACGGATCTTCAATCAAATCTTCTGAAGCAACAAGCACAGTTGGAATTCAAAGTTAGGGATAATAGCGGTCATTTGCTTTCAATGTAGCCTTTTCCCAATACATTATCATTTCCAACTTTTGTAAATAGCTCATGGAATCACGCTTTTGGCTGATTACCATTCTATCAATAAATTTGAGCCTTGTGCCTTTTTGTTTGCAAATTCCTGCTTTATTCTATTTTGCAAAATAACGCTTTTTATTGTGAAAATCACTTTTTGAAACTAAAAAGTTTTAAATGAATTTTTACTTCAAAATCTTGAAACAAAAGCGAAATTTTCCTTTGAACTCTGAGCATAGAAAGAACTTCAACAGTTTTCTCCATAAGTGTTTCGATCTCTGAAAGATAGAACAACTGCTACGGAAGTCTTCTTTTCTTCAGCAGAGGTTATCAAAGGACAGTATTCTTATCCAAAAAAAAAGAATTCCCAGCAAAGTTGCTAATGAAATGCCTTTCTCCGAAAGTCTAAAGCATGCAACTCAGATCTTTCATCAGTAACGTCTACGCCATTACGGCAGATTTCACTGAGTATTTGTTCAGACTGTGACGTGGTCCTTTTCCCAAATACATCTTTGTTGTCTTTATCAAAGTATTGTCAGCATGCATATAACATTCATGACATTTATAATAAGCATCATTTGTGCATTTTTGCATTTTTCGAAATGTTTGCTTCCATATCACTGGTTTAAATCACACTTACTCATGTAGGTACGATTATATCCCCAGCGGATTATCCCCAAGCAGAAAAATACATCTTTTCTCTACCATGTTCCCAAGCTGAGAGCATTCCTCATTGGGGACAATATCTTGATTGACCATTTTCTTTCCAGTTCATTCCTGGATAGAACCCAGTCTCTAATCAGCAAAACAATAAGCAATGGCCTCGTCATCCGAGCCGCTTATTCCCTTTTCATCTTTAAAACTTGTCATAAAAAGATTGTTCTTCTCGGCAAGTTCAAATCATGAAAGTTCAAAGAAATCTCCACAGTTGTCTTTCTGTCTAGAAGAAAAAACCTGTGTGTCTTTCAATCAAAATGCCCGCCTCTTCTCAAAAGAGAGATCCTCGGCAAGATTGTATCCGAGAAAATAGAAGCTCGTTTGAGATTTGTTTGCATTACTGTCTGTTATTCACAAGGCTGAATACTCAGTAATATATCAAAAGATTTACCTTGTTATAGTTATCACTTTGCTGATAATTGGTAATATCTTCAGAACTCGTTTGAGATCCGTTTCCATCATTTGTCTGTTATTCACAAGGCTGAATACGCAACAATTTTCTCAAAAGATTTACCTTGTTATAGTTATCACTTCGCTGATAATTGGTAACATCTTCAGAATTCATTACCATAAACTATCACAAGGCTGATAAATGGTAATATCATTTTCACTTACCTTAAACATTGTCACAAGGCTGACAGAAGGTAATCTCTTTGTTTCCCAAAGCGAGACAGATATTCACATGATTTGTGAATCACTCTTTCCCAGCAGGGAAATATTCGCATGTTTCCCAAAAAATAGGATCCTCTTTTCTTAAAACAGATCGAGTCATCCTCATAAATTTTTCCCTACCATGTCATGTCTTTGATATCATCTGGGTGAAACTTTTTGCAATCATTTTGCATCACTCGCATCTTTTGGTATCTTAGGTCCAAAATTTGCATATTCCGATATTTAAGTCTCTTCACACCTATCAAAATGAAGATATTCATCTTCATATCTCAGGTTAAAGAAACTTAAATAGGGGCATCTGTCATACCCCAATTTTTGACCTAATATACCACCTCACATTTGCATCATTGCATCATTAACAGTTCAGAACAAAATTAATCGGGTGTGGAGTTCACAGGTCAAAATTAGGGTTTCATCAAATTTTCATCTGATTCAAGAGGCAACAAATTAGGTTTTAAGTTTCATTCACCTCATTTGATCTATCTTGATCAAATCATCAACCTCTGATCTTCAGATATCCAACTTTTCTCATTGATCTATCAAGGATAGACCAATTAGGGTTTTTGTCGAGCATGAGTAATCTCTGATTTTCTGATCAATGGATGACTTTTTTGATTGGAGATTAATCTTCATATCTTAGATACAACATGTTGACCTAATTTCTGGATTCAAGACATCACAGAAGTTCACAGGATTCATCAGTCAATTTCTGAAACATCTAATGAAATTTCATCTGCACAGAAAAGTCAAACTTTGACTTTTGGTCAATTTTTTCAAGACAAAACTTTTTCAATCATCAAAATAATTCAAATGATCCATCATGATCATAAAAAATCAAAGAATTTGGAAAAGTCAACAAAAAGTCAAATTTTCCCACACTTAGAAAAATTTTCGAGTGTTGAAATTTCTTATTTTTTCCAAACTTCATGGCATTTTTTCACATAGTTCCACTTTGAATTGGAAAAAACTCAAAACATGAAAGTTGTAGCCCTTGAAACAAGCTTTCAGAAATGTCCAAGAACTCTCAAATCCATGGAGTCTAGCTATACTTTTGATTTTGAAACATAAGGCTCCATAACCATGGATTTCAAGTTCAAAACTTCAAGATTATAGGTCATTTTGCATTTTCTTCTTCTAGAACACATGCCACCTTGCAAGGATAGACTAGAGATGATAAAAATCAGTGAGAAGTAATTATAAAAGGATAGGATCAAAGTTGGAAATTAACCATGGTTAAAAGAAGGAAGCTTCCTTTTGCATTTAATGCAAAAAAGACTTCCTTGCCCTCTAAGGCAAGTCAAATTTACCAATGGCCAAACTTTCTCAATTATATTTCAGAACTCATGGCCTATAAATATAGGTCTTGCTTGCCATTCAAACCACACCAAAGTAATTCCAAGACATGCTTTCTTCTTACTTGAAATTCAAGAAACATAGTGAAAATTGAGAATTCTTGCAATTTTGAAAATTTGTGAAAACCATGAAGAATTTTGGTGTCTAACATATCTTATAATCAATATATAACATGTTTGAAACATAAGATCAACACAAGGAAAGCTAAAAAACAGATTTCACTTTTCATGTTTCCAAAACATGCAAAACTGCCTTAACTATCGAATTGGATGTTTGGCTCAAACAAGTTGTGATCTTTTCACTCAAACATCATCCACATACATCATAGACATGATGAAGATCATAAACAACAAACTGTAACACCTCTAACCCAGAATTCGAAGTTCAACTTTGAGCTTATGCAGGTCGACTTGGGTAGAGAGTTTCAGATCATTCCAGAGCAAGCAGGGTGATCAAACACCTTCCATAGAGGGCGTTGGTGCTCAAGCAATTCTCAAACAACAACTGGAAACACTCCTTCATCGAATTCGATTCCAGCTTCAACAGGTAAGAACTTCAAACTCGAACTCTATGATTCTTTGATTCAATTGAAAAAAACTCTTGGCCATTTGTTTTTTGTACTATCCACGACCATTAACCCTCAATCAATTGAATAAATCATCAACCATACACGATTTCAATTAGGTTTTTCAGTTTTAGGGTTCTTCGTGTTCTTCATAAATTTAATCATTCTGGGCTTAAAATAAATGAAATTAAATAGTGCCATCATGTTCCTGGGCTTTAGGCGAGCAAGTTTGATCTTTACATCATTTGATTTCATCAAGAAACACGAAATCCATGGCTGATTGAAGATTGAAGAAGATGATGAAGCTTGCGCGCGTGTTTTCAAATTTAAAATAAGAGTTTAAAATATAATTTCATAGTTTGAACACAATACACGGATGTATTGCCGCCCCAGCGATTGCCAACTTACTCTTATGTCATTGTGCCACGTCTTGCCTAACAAGTCCCGGGTTCAAGCCTCCTTGGGACCATTTTTTTTCAAACTTTTGTATTTTTTTTACAAACTTTGACATTTTTTAAAACCAATCAAAACTCCTCATTTTGAGGTGATTTTTTGTACACTTGTCAATTAATGTATCTATTTTAGGATAGTGCAAAAATTTTCAGAAAAAACTTTCATCCGATTATATTTTGATCGAGCCGAAAACGGTACTTTTAGCACTTTTCAAAACACCTTTAAAGGTGATTTTTTTCAAACTTTCGAATCCCGATTCTTTTCAAAACTTCTTATAAGTAAACTTCACATTTTAAAAACACTTTCAAAACCATTTCTTCAAAACTTTTTCATCAAACTTGCATCTTTTTCCATGATCGATCCGATTAAACGATAAAACCAATTCGCTTCTCTCGCTTTTCTTAATGTATCACGGGCCCTTACTGTAAGTCCCAACATTCTTTATGTACATACATATTTTCTTTGTACATATCAAATAATTTTCATGTAGATACAAATTTTTTACCTGTACATAATACAGATACCTCTGTAAATACTCAAACACAAATAAACTTCGATCGTCTGTTTTCCGTTTCGTCTGTATATACACTGAATACCATGGGTATTGAAAGGAGCATTATTCCCAGTGAAACTGCTTTTAAACCAATGGGCCTCCCTTATGGTGTAAGTCCCAACCCTCCTATGTACATCCACACCTCTGGTACATAAAATACTCGTTCGTGTACATATTTATTTTCCTTGTACACAATTCAAACTTGTAAATAATCAAGTTACGCTCGTTTTAAACGTTCGTTTCACAGACACTTGTTTATATTTACTTCATAAACTCTTGTGAATAAACATTATGCATTGTTTATATTTCCTTCATAAACTCCTGTGAATACATATCACACACACACACTTGTTTATATAACTGTCTAGTTATAATATAACAATTAGTCTAACCAATAGATTCCCCGCTAGCCTCCTCTGGCTTTATACAAGATAACCTCCACAGAGTTAGCCTCCTTGGCTTTGTACAAGGTAACTCATTCATCCGAGTTTAGCCTCCGCTTAGGCTTCATATAAGACAACACCGCTGAGTCGCCTCCTCTTGGGCTTCGCTCAAAAGAACTCCTCATTTAGTTTAGCCTTCTTGGGCATCATACAATGAAAGAGACAGAAATCTTAATGCCTCCTATTGGGCTTCCAATACAAAGAATCACCCGCTAGGATAGAACCCGAGAGTATAATTTCTGAAATTGCTCTTATTTCCAAAAGGATGGTTTCCTGAAATCCCTTTAAAACAAAGCCACCCATACCCTATAGCTTCCTCTTGAGCTTCATACAAGGACCCTCGATGACCCTCGATGACCCTCAGAATGCCTCCTCTTGGGCTTACAATACAAGGACCCATGGGCTTCTTAAAAGCATCCCCTTAATCCAATCAATTTCTCCTAGAGATTATGACATCTATCATCTCTATGGAAGAAGTATCTCATCTATCACATCACATACAATCAAAAACTTTTCAAACTCTTTTCAAACAAAAACATCTCTTAATCGTAAGTGGTAACGCTTGTACACTCAAGAAAAACACCTAATGCTTACAGTTAAAAGATTCAATCATCTTTTTCAAAAACATCTTTCTTAAACATGTAAGTGGTAATGCTTGTACACTCAAGTAAAACACCGAACTTACGACCTAAAGATTTTATCACCAAACTTTTCAAAATGTATGTGATGAAATAGATTAGATACATTTTTCATTAAGATGACATTCGTCTGTGTCTCTTACTAACACTCCGTTGCTTTCCACTAGCATAAGTGGGAACTACGATTGCTCTGACTTTCTCAACATCCCTTTGAGAATATGTAGGCACAAGGTCTCATCCTTGCCGAGCAAATTTCTTTCTCCCTCAAACCAAACAAACCATAGAGCCCTGTAGATCCGAGCTACAAATGCTCTGATTCCCACTAGGGGATATGTATGCAGAAGATCCCAATGATCTTTGCGAGCACAATAATAACAAACTCTAGGATCCCACATAATCTACCGTTTCTTAAAATCCAAAGGAGAAACTTTCCCAATCATAGAAATAGCAATTACAACACACAAACATATCAAACATATTCATATATAAAGCTATAGATAACTATATATATTTAGGGTGCTCCATCTATTCCCTTTATATAACAAACCCCTTACTCGTATCTCCCAATGCTACGCCTAGTTTGCGCTTAGTCATACGCATATCAAAATCAATTGAGGGTATTACTTTCCCCTTTCATAATCATTAAATCATCTTTCTTGTGTTGAAAATAATAAAGCTTCGATGCTCATGCATCTTTATAAACAAATCAAAGAGTAATTTTAGAACCGAATCGATTCAATTCTCTAGCACGCCACTTTTAACGAATGTTGGAAACAAGCAGTGATCTCACCGTCATCAGCCAAACGTCCTTTGGATGTGGAGGTGGTGGATGATGAAGTTCCTCCCAAAAATCACAAAACTATAATGACAAATGAGGTCAATCAGGTCAACTGGGAGGTTTCCAACTTGATGAGAGAAGTCGGTGATGGTTCAACCCTCCCCTCCGACGAAAACAAGTTTTGGTCTGCTGACTTTGATGGCATGAAATTTCTTTATGATCATCTCAACGCCATGGAGGACGTAAACAAGGTAAAAAGCCTTGGGCCTCAAAAAATTACCCAATATCTCAGCTCATATTTGATGAGGTGTGTTGTTCTAGCTCGGGGCCTATTTGAATCTGGGGACGTCGCGGACAAAAGATAATCTGAATTGGAAAAAGAGATCCAGAGGCTATCTGATAATGAGAAGCCTCTCAATGAGGCGAACTCCCAATTGAAGGCCAAAGCACACGAGAATACTGAGAAGGCTCGTGAAAGTGCTGAGAAAGTTAAAGCTCTGGAAAAAGAACTCTCTGCAGCGAAAACTTCTGCTGCCGAGCTAGCGGCTAGCCTGCACTCCTCAAAGAACTCATGCTCCGAGTTGAAGGAGGCTTTTGAAAAATCACGACTAGATATCCTCGATGCCAGGGACATACCTTTCAACCGGGAAAAAGACCAAGTTGCTTGTCTGTACCCCGAGGTCGACTTTACTCAAGTCGATTTTTTCAAAGTCATAGTAGACAGAAAGCTAATGGAGGCCGACGATAATGATGAGGAGATATTGGATGAAGAACCAGTCACCGTGGATACCACTCATCTCAAGACCCCCTAATTTATCTCGTATTTACTTTTGAATTTGTTTCAAGTTAGTCACCATTTTTGGTGGGTGCATTTTAAAATTTCCTGACAATTTCCCTCTGGGCATTTAAAGACTGCTTTTGCTTATTTTGCACTTTTTTAAATTGTCACTTGTTCTATATGCACTTATTATGTGCAAAAAACAAGATTATGCTTGTATACCAACCCCCACTTGAGTGGCTTATTTAAAAAGTCACAACGACTTTACGTAAGAGACACTTAACTTGTTTTGAGCATCTAATATAATTCGGCCACAGAGCCCCTGAGTTGACTTTTATGAACGACCGGAGTGGACGGTTTTGATGTCTTTGCAAATTATTTGGATACGTTTGATTTAAACACGTATTAAGCCAAATCGGAGATGCTGCAATATGCAGAGCCCATGGCGTTTATGTGGCCGACAAGTATTTTAGGAATGATCCCAAGATGCTTGAATGGTGCAATTAAGCAAAGCATTTTCTTAAGTATGAACGTTGAGCCAAATCCAGGCGACAGAGGAGTTACAATCCATAATTTTGAGCATGATTTCAGTGAAAACCAACCGAGACAAAACCCGGAGCCAACCGAGACAGAGCCCGACAGGAAGTTTCATTTATTTTGGAATAGAGCCTCTGTCGAGGATGAACCTTGGCGAGACACCGAGTTATGCCGTGAATAGAGGGAACCCATGTGGTGAAAGCAATATTTTGGAACAGAGCCCCAAGACGAGGTTGAACCTTGGGGAGACACGGAGTTATGTCGGGGAAGCATCATTGAAATGATACTCGGTAGGGAACCCCTTTGGTGAATGCAATATTTTGGAACATAGCCCCAAGACGAGGTTGAACCTTGGTGAGACATCGAGTTATACCAGGGGAGCATCATTGAAATGATACTCGACAGGGAACCCTTTGGTGAATGCAATATTTTGGAATAGAGCCCCAAGACGAGGTTGAAGCTTGGCGAGACACCGAGTTATGCCGGGGGAGCATCATTGAAATGATACTCGGTAGGGAACCCTTTGGTGAATGCTCAGACTATGCCGGGGGAGAACCACAATGGTGGAACTCGGCAGGGAGTCTCTTTTACATCCTAGTTTCCTTACACAAGCTAACTTTGCTTTTAAGGTGCCTCATTAAAAACCCTGACCCTTGCCTAGGGGAAAAGAGTACACCAATTTATTACATTTGTTCCCTGAAATTTCAACTGAAATAAAACTTAAGACTAGTTACATTTCAAGTCCTAGGAATTTCGACTCCCTCTAAAGTGTCCAGTTTGTATGCTCCTTTTTCCAACTTCTCAACAACCCGGAATGGTCCCTCCCAGTTAGGAGATAGTTTTCCCTTTTTTATAGGATCAGTAACCTTCTTTAGGACCAAATCTCCCTCTTCAAAACCTCGCTGTTTTACTTTCAAGTTGTATCTGCAAGATATTCTTTGCTTAGCTTCAATGTCCCTTAAGTGCGTGATGTTCATTATTTCCTCTAATAAGTCGGCCTCAAAATTTAACGCCTGAGTGCTCATGCCTTATTCAAAATTCTTGCACCTCCAGGAGGGCAAGCTAACTTTAACAAGAATCATTACATCAGCTCCAAACACCATCCGATAAGGAGTTTCCCTAGTCGTCGAGTGAACTGTAGTATGATATGCCCATAAGACTTCATGCAGATGTTCTGCCCATAAACCTTTGGTGTCGTCTAACTTCTTTTTCAAAGCATTAAAAATTACCTTATTAGGTGACTCTTCTTGTACATTCGCTTAAGGATGCTCTATTAAATTAAATTTGTTAAAAATACCGAGCTCTTTACAAAACTCTACCACGAAGGAGCTTGTAAACCGTGTTCCATTGTCGGAGACGATGATGCGAGGAATTCCAAATCGGCATATAATGTTTCTCTAATAGAAACATTGTACCCTCTCATCTGTTATACGAGCTACAACCTCGGCTTCCACCCACTTAGTGAAGTGGTCCACGGCCACAATGAGAAACTTCAACTGCCTGGGCGCTATAGGAAATGGACCCAGGATATCAGCCCCCCATTGGTGGAAAGGCCAAGGGTGAGCACTGAATGGAGTAGTTCAGCCGGCGTGTGGATGGCAGGTGCAAACATTTGACATTTTGAATAGGAGTTCACAAAATGAATTCAATCTTTTATCATGGTAGGCCAATAGTAACCGACCCAAATTATTTTACTCGCCAAAGACCAACCACCCAAGTGATTTCCACACACACCTTCATGCACTTCTTTCATAATTAATTTTACATCATTTTCTGATACACAGGGAAGCATGGGAAGAGTTCTCCCCGTTTTAAAAAGTTTGTCATTTACCACAACATACCTAACAAAGGCTTTTTTAACTTGCTTGGCTTCTTCCTTGTTGTCTGGAAAAAGGTCCTGATGTAGATATTTGACAATTGGAGTCATCCAACTCGTATCTTCAATAATGGCCAACATCTCATCTTTTTCAATACTGGGTACGACAAAAGTCTCTTGGATAACAATTTTGTTCATTCCAGACCCCCTTTAGTACTGGCTAGACGAGCAAGCAGATCGGCCCGAGCATTATCTTCCCTAGGGATGTGACATACTTCCAAATCCTGAAACCTTTTAGATAACTGCAAGGCTAGATGAACATAGTTTTATCAATATAAGATCCTTTGTTTGAAAACTTCCAGTGACTTGCCCGACCACCAACTAAGAATCAATGCGGACAATCAAGTGTGTTACACCAACTTCTAAAGCCAACTTCATGTCGGCTATGCGTGCCTCATACTCAGCCTGGTTATTGCTAGTCTAAAAACCAAAACGTAAAGAATACTCCAGAATGATGTCCCTGGGACCCTCCAGGACTATCTCGACTCCACTACCATTTAGGTTGGATGAACCGTCTATAGAAAGAACCCATCTTGTGGACACATCATCACCCGTCGTGGAGCTGAACACAACAACAAAGTCTACCAATGCTTGGGACTTTATGCTAGTCCGGGGTGTGAACTCGATGTCATATTCGGAGAGATCTACCGCCTAAGATACCACCCTCCTAGCTAGATCTGACTTCTTAAATATTTGTTTCAACGGGAAGTTTGTTTTCACCTGAATGGAATGACCCTAGAAATAGTGTCTCTGCTTCCATGCAATCACCACCAATGCTAAAAATAGGCGCTCAATTTTCTGGTTCCTCAACTCTGCCCCTTTCAACACTTTGCTAAGGAAATACAACGGTCATTCTCTAACATCTCCATCCTGGACCAACACAGAACTGATGGCGCTGTTAGAAATGGCGAGATACAAATCCAAAGGCACATTCTCTTTGGGTCTGGACAGCACCGGAGGAGTTTGCAAAAACTACTTTACTTCTTGGAACGCTTTTTCACATGCTTCCGTCCACTCAAAGCCATCCCTTTTTTGGATTTCTGCGAAGAAGTGAATTGACTTGTCACTGGCGCACGATAGGAATCAGGACAAAGCTGCTAATCTTCCTGAGAGCTGCTGAACTTCTCAAACAGAGGTAGGACTTCTCATATCAATTACTGCCTGACATTTGGGTTAGCCTCAATTCCTCTGCTGGTTACCATGAACCCTAAAAACTTGCCGGCTTGTACCCCGAACATACACTTGTCTGGGTTCAAGCGCATATTATACCTGCGTATTGTTGCAAAGGTTTCCTCAAGATCTAAGACATGCTTCCGCTCTTCAACTATTTTTATAACCATGTCATCTACATAAACTTCAATATTTTGACCAATCTGTTGAGAAAATACCATATCCATAAGTCTTTGATAGGTCACCCCAACATTCTTCAGGCCGAACGACATTACCTCATAATAATAGTTACTTCGATCCGTCATAAAAGCCATTTTTGACGCGTCTGTCGGATTCATCCTAATTTGGTTGTACCCAGAGTAACCATCTATGAAACTCAATAGACAGAAGCCACGGGCCCCTTCTATCAAACGGTCGATGTGTGGAAGAAGGTAAGGATCCTTCGGACAGGCTTTGTTAAGACCTGTGAAATCTACGCACATCCTCCACTTTCCAGTTTTCTTTTTAACCATAACCACATTGGACAACCATGTCGAATATTGAACCTCACCAATGAACCCGACTTTGATCAATTTATCAACCTCTTCTACAATCGCCTTTCTTTTCTCTTCACCACTTTTTCGCTTCCGCTGTGAGACAAGTTTAACATTAGGGTCAAGAGCTAAGTGATGGCACATTACACTTGGATCTACTCCCAGCATGTTTGACAGCTTCTAGGAAAAAAGGTCAACATTTTGTCTCAGAATCTCAATGACCACGACCTCCTCTTCCACAGTCATCTGAGTACCTAGATGAGTAATTTTAGACAATTGAGAACCAATCTGCACTTCTTTAGTCTCCTCCTAAGGAACCAGACTGTCCTCGTGGGGATCTTCTCAGGGGTCGATGTCGACTACATTCACCTTATGATCTGTCGGCTCTTCAGTTGAGAACGGTTGTCGCTTCATCTTCATGCTATCTTTGTAATATTTCTAGGCTAGGCTTTGATCTCCCCGAACTATTCCCACTCGGCCCTCTCCTAACGGGTACTTCATGGTGAGATACAATGTTGATAAAGCTGCCTCCAATGCATTGAAGGAAGGGCGGCCAATGATAAGGTTGTACGACGATGGTGCGTTCACTACTAGGTACTAGACACGAACATCCTTAGCATTCTCGTCGGATCCAAATGTTGTTAATACTAGAAGATGACCCAAGACCTGTACATGGTCCCTAGAAAAGCCCACAAGAGTCCTACTGAAAGGTAGCAACTCCTTGGGGTTGAAGTCCATGCCTATGAAAGCTTCCCAGCACATGACGTCTGATGAGCTACCCGGATCTACCAGGACTCTCTTCACTCCCCAATTTCTGATTTCCACCTCTATAACCATGGGATCATTTTCATGAGGCAGGATCCCCTTGGCATCTTCACGGGAAAAAGTCACACTTCTAGGGTATCCATCAGAAGGGTCGGCTTGCGCTACGTGCATCACTCCCCGGGCGTATCTCTTCATAGTTGAATTTGTAGGTCCCTCTCCGGAAAATCCCCTGGAGATGGTATTAAGTGTATGTCGTGTAAGCCTAGCCTCACGAACTTCTTCAATCACTTTTCCTTTCTTCTTTGAAGGTAACCCAGAGGTATCTTCCCCTTTTGGTGGCAGACTACGCTTGCTGGATTGATCCAAGTTGTGCTTAACATACAATGAGAGTTTTCCTCTCTGAATCAGTTTTTTGATTTCCCGACTTAAAATAGTATAATCTTCCGTCGGATGTCCCCAGATTCTATGGTAAGCGCACCACGCCTCGATTTTTGCCCATCATGGCGTTCACTGACCGCGGTCTCCATGGAATGCTAAATAGATTTAAATGATTAGCGTACTTCCAAATGTCTTCCTTCTTTGAATTTAAGGGAGTAAAGGTCTCATCTGGCCTGATCAGCTAACGAGATGACTATTGGAAGCGCCTTTCCCAGGGACATTCTCTCGGAGGCGGGTTATCACGAGGACGAAATTTTTGTCCAACATGCTCCTCACGCCATTTACCCTTCTCCTTAGCATCTCGGGCTCTTTTCTCCATGTTACTTTCTTCTCCATTTACATAACATTCCGCACGGGTGATAATCTCATCCATGCTCTTAGTCGGCTTCTGAGCTAAAGACTCGTTGAGCTTCCCGGTGCGAAGCCCATGCTGGAATGCCACCACAAAGATCTCCTGGTTGGGGTGAGAAACCTTTATAGTTTCTTCATTAAAACACGCCATATAGTTCCTCAATGATTCTGATTGTAGCTGCATGACATTGAAGAGAGAAGTATTCGCCACCTTTCGATGACGATTTACCGAGAATTGTTGAATTATCTTCTTGTTGAAATCTTGATAATTGACAATAGAGAAACGAGGTAGGCCCATATACCATCTTAATGTAGACTCCCTGAAAGTGCCAGACATCAACTTACATTTCAAGGAGTTGCTGGCTCCAATTAGAGCCATGATGTTATTGGTAACGATTAAGTGCTCCTACGGATCAGACTTCCCATCATACATTGTCAAGACAGGGGGTTTGAAGTTTTATGGGACTTGATCATCCCAAATGGCCTGGGACAAAGGATGAGGCTCCAAACGTTCTGCCTCCTGCTCCTCAGTCTTGTTCAGGCTCTTCTACTGAAGAGTCTGAACGCTATCTTGTAAGGTGTTGTTATGCTGACCTAAATCGTCAATCATAGCCAGCAACTACACCAAGTATGGATGAGGCAGATCATGCTCTGGTGAAGGAGAAATTCTGTCTTTGTAAATCTAATGTGGTGGCCTGGGAATATTTTACCGGGGCCCCACGGTGGGCGCCAAATGTTCTTGCTAGAATAATTAGTTGAGTATGTTTAGGGATTCAGAACTACAAGTAATTTGCCTTGAGTTCCAAGATATGTGTCTTTCTTACCCCTCAGATGGGACCCCTATTTATAGAGGTGCTGAGACCTCATTAATCACTTTCTGTAACGTCAATGACCTTCCAAGTTATGTAAATGGGGTTATCTTTAAGACTTATAACATCTGCCGCTACTATTGATGGCTAGAAATATAATGCACGCCGTCAAGTATAAAGATGGTAGTTACATCCTTAATGAGCAGGTTTGGGCATAACGCCTCCATAATGGTCGGGCCCTCCATAAATCCTAGGATTGGGTTGTATGCCCGACAACAGTCTTTTCACCTTCCTTCGTCTTATAGACGTCGGCTCTTCCAGTCTCTCGTCTCGGCCAATAATAATTATTCTAACTCGGGTTAAGCCGACTACATATCTCAGCTCGTGGATTTTATGTACGATCATATTCATTTTGAAATACACCCTTCAAAAGACAAAAAATGGAATCGAAAATGCACTTCTGGTACAAATCGAAACTACATTTCTAATTTTCAACAAAGAAAACCTATGCACCCTAATTGGCTCATGCCACTTTTTGTTATTTTGGAAACAAATTTGCTATTACTAGAAACCAAAAATGTATTTCCGATTTGTATCAGAAGTGCATTTTCGGTGTTTTGTAAATATAATTTAAAAATGGTGCGCACTGAAAGTATATTTGCGATTTTTAGGGGTATTTTTGGAATTTTACGTGGTGTCTAAGAAAAATATTGGATGGATTAAGAAATTCTCTTATATTTTTTGTTTCTAATATTAGTCCTATGTATTGTGCAAGTTTTAATATTACTTATTATGCTTTTAATTATGACAAAAGAACACATATGAACTATTCCTAAAGATTGAAGTTATCCAAAAAAAAATCTAAAGAAGTTTCAGTGCTGAAGAGAAAAAATTGTCAAATGCAAAGATCAACATTAAAGAAATTGAAGTTATGAAAGCTAGGGAGTGCCTTGACCAATAACGAAAGCAAAGTATCTAGTCTAATTGATTGGAACTTGTATCTAATCGATTAAGGAGCAAAATCGCTGCATAATCAATTAGGAACTCTTTTAATCTAATAGAATGTGATCATGGCTTAAGTGTTTCTTATTTGATAGGTATAATTGATTAATGTCACGTGTTAATCGATTAGAGAGCGACCAAAGACCATGGAATATTTTGTAGGTCTAACTCATTTTTCTCAATCACTTTCTTCGTATAAACTAATTTTATACATTTTTCATTATCTTTGTGTTGAGAGAGCGAAAGACTTAAAGTAAGAGTTGTGTAATTTTTTATTTTGATCAGATTTTGTGATGCAATTGAAATTCAAGAGCTTAGTTTTCTAGTAAAATTGAAAGTGACAAAAAGTTTTAAAAGTTGAACATGTGTGAAAGCTTGGTGTATAGAGGTTGTGAGCTGAATCTGGTGTTGTTGCAAGTTAAAAAGCAAGTGCAGTTTTATCGTCTCCACATGGACTTATTGTGTTCAAAAGACCGTTTAATAGTTCCTATAAATTTAAGAACTTTTTATCAAATGTTTATTTGTTTTGTGAATACATAGAATAAAATGAACATTGAGAAAATATGATGGGGTTAGATTTCATCAATCTATTCTCATGTAATATCCTTGATCAGTAATATACAATTCTAATCAACTATCAATATTATGCTCATTGATCTCTTCACATACCAAGTCTGATTTAACGACGTGAGATCAATCATATTAACTAATAGACAATATCTAAATAAATTAACCAATAGAATAACATTAGGTTTGAACACATCATTCAGATACTAAATTTGAATCTATGTCTAGACTTTAACATATCCAATAGATGAAAATTTTTGATCTAGTAATGACAACTACCTTTTGCATATTAATTTATTCCACGAAAACCTATTTTAGGTAGTTAATTTAAAACAAGCATGAAGAGAAAATAATTCGTCAATATTAAAGCTTAAGAAGAATTACATAGAATGTCGTGATCAGGATAAAAACATGAGTATTAGGATAGCTAAATCTACCCCCCCCAAAAAAAAAAGAGATGTTGATGAGCAACTGTTATCGATCACTTCTATCAGCAATCGCAGTCTCTTTCCCTCTCATGTTGTGTTTCTCGTCCATAATGGACTCCTCTTTCTCCCTACCTACAAACTACATAATTATATCAAGTTACATCAAATTATTTTCAAATGAGCTGTATGAAACCCTATATATATAGGGTCTTGGTATGTATTTCTCCCTAAGGGATGTTCAAAGATCACTTAGCGCGCTTACAATCTTCCCCATTAAGAAATGCAATCTCATCTGCAAGTTTTTTGGTCACCTTAACCTTTCTTTGTGTGCATATAGCTCTCTTAGAGAGTAAATCTTTTCATTATCTTGAAATAAATCACCTCTAAAGATTTCTAAACCACCATAACCCGCGTAACACGCCTACTAGTGAGCTTTGGTATCTGGTAGAGGTAATTTTGTCTTTTGCTATAATTTTTTGGCTTAACGAGGTCTTATTCTTGGCTAAGTGAGCTTTGACATTTGAATGGTGCATTTTTTTCTATTTTTGGTGCTTTATTAGTCATTTTTGTTTTTACTTGATAAATACACGGTTAAAAAGTTCATCAAGGCATTTTATCATATTTTCCTAATAAATTGGGTGGGGGTCATTGATTGCTTGAAAATAAGTCAATAAGTGCCTATGCATTTTACGTATTTTTGGAATTTATCAACTCTCCCTAACTTATCGTTTTTGCATGTCCAACCAATAGAACTAGTATGATAAGGTCATGTTATTCGACTTGAAGAAAGCCAAAGCAACCTTTCAGAGTTTAACGAATGTTATGTTTTCTGACCAGATATGCACGAACGTTAAAGTCTATATTGATGACATGGTGGTTAAGACACCCGATAAAGGGAAACACATTGATAAAGTAAGAGAAACCCTAGATTTTGTAAGGATGTATAACATGCGCTTAAACTCCAATAAGTGCTCCTTTGGGGGTACAAAGCAGAGAGATCTTAGGTTTCAAGTTACCATAAAGGGAATTGAGGAAAATCCAGAACAATTCTAGGTGATCATTAACATGAAAAGTCTAACCTTCGTAAAAGAGGTTTAACCATTCATTGATAAGATAACTGAACTAATATGTTTCCTTTCTTTGATCGGGTGGAAAATATATTCATTTCTTTGCAACCTTGAGAAAAAAATTAAAATTCACGTGGAATGGAAAATGCGATAACGAATTTCATATGGACGCTGCATGTTCACCGTCCTTATGGCCCTAATGTCTTCAATTGAATTTTTTTTTGCGTCTTTTAGCGCTCTATTTTCTAGAAACGTTGAAACTTTTTTTCTCTTCAACACTCAATATTTTAAGGCATACTTTTATAATTATCCATATTGACTTTAAATTATGGTAATGCCAATTTATTCAACATCCACCTTTATACTTTATGCATGTTAAAGTCATTATTAAACAAATTTGAAAAGTTGAAGCCACACCTAAACCTTCACCTTACCATAATTCGAAAAACATAATTCTGTAACCATATTGGATTACACATGCTTTCGAACGACATATAATTAACTTTGATGATAAAAAGATGTAAGATGATAATTTTATTACTTAATATTTGTTTTAGGAGATTTATTAACCCACCCCATAGTGGAGTAAGATATCCTATGGAAATCCGAAAATGTCTTTCCCAAAATCAGAAATGTACTTCTGGCTCACACCTTATTTTGTACAAAATAAAACAAATGTGGTTTCACACTTCAAATTGTAAGAAACGGTACCGGAGATATACTTCCGATTCTAAACCAAAATTCTGTTTCTAGTTCTATTAGCTGGAATATTGAATTATGTTGCCACCTGGATATTTCATATATAACCGGAAGTATATTTCTGATTTCTATCATGATACAGGTTACTTAAAACCGTAACCATGTTGGACTAATTGATCACCACCATTTCACACTTTCCACTCAAAACATCTTAAAAACACTCATCACTCTCAATCCATTTTCCACTCTAAATCATCATTTTTGTGATTCATCATATCAAAAAGAGCTCAACAAAGCAGAATTTCAACTAAAGTTTATTCATTTCATTCCTCAATACATACATTAACCTATTATTTTTTGCAGAAAAAAGGTTAACTAGAAATCGAAAGTACACATCCAGTTTATGGTTGAACAGAATCAGAAGTGCATTTCCGGTTTCTGTCTGTGTTTATTTTTACAACAACTTTCACTGTGACATGTTAATAATTATATTATTTATGTAACATAGATATGGTGTGCCTCGATACTTGTCTCAAACCCGATGTGTCTCAAGTTGTTTCGCCGCTCGTAATTTCTCCTCTCTTTGTTATACAATTCAATGCTATTTTCTAGTTTCTGTTAAGACTAAAATTGGAATACACTTTCGGTACAGAACTGGATATAAATTTCTGATTTCTGTGTACATTTTTTTCAATTATTGATGCACACCAAACATATACTTTCGATTTTGATGGATATTTAAGGAAATTCACGTGGTGCATAAGAAACTTATGAGTGGATTAAGAAATTCCATTGTTTTATGTGTAAAAAACCTATTTGAAACTCACTAAGTAACGTATGCTCAATAAGACTGTGCCTTAAGTTTTTAAACATGTAATCATTATGACTCATGATTCATATGTATATCCCATTAAAAAATCATATGTAAACAAATCGTTTGACACAATGACCAATAAGAAAATATTCAAACCCATTGATTAAAATATGTAAACCTCTTTGCCCATAAACTTTCTTATGTTATGACCTTCTAATTCAATAGTAATGTTTCATAGTAATGATTTGACAACAATTCAACCTTTTAATTGATCAAGTTAGATTGCCAATAAGGGGGAGACTTCGCTACCCTTCTAAAATTGTTGGGTAACGTATCCACTTGAGATGTCTAATATAGACTGGTTAAAAAATAGGGAATTTCTTCACCTTATTTTTGTATGTTTTATTATTTTAAATGTTGACACTTGAAAAAATAACCTTAATTCGCAAGTTAACTTACGAATTCAACTTTTTAGGTGAATTTGTAAGTTAAATTACGAAATGTCTCTTTGTATGTTGCATGGTGTCATACCCCAAAATTTGCCCTCCTACTTCTCAAGATATTCCATACATCCATGCTCAAGGATTCCTCAAGGGTTGATCAGACAAACCCTCTCCTAGACAATCAACCCAAACTAGGGTTTGGTATTTCTCAGATCCAGATGGACTTCTAACATCTCCTATGGTCATCATGCCTCCTCATATGCTTCAAAGATTCTCCATGTCAAGTTTTAGGCCTCACAAATCAAGTTACCTCAGACAATTGCTCAGATGGTTGAGAATCAGTTGTATTGGACAAAAAGTCAACTGTGGTCAACATACAGTAAAACTTTCTGATTTTTGGTCAACATCCTCATTTTGAAGTCACATTCATCATTTGATCAAGGGTTGATCATGATTCATCAAGAAAACTCAAGATTTACTCAAAAGTCAAACTTTCCAAATTAGGGTTTCCCAGTGAAAAGTCAACCAAACTTTGACTGAGCATAACTTCTTCATGCTTTCTCAGAAATTTTTCCACCACCTCTTGTTTTGAAGGAAATTAAATTCTCTACAACTTCATGTCTGACAAGAATGTTCAAAAGATGCTTCATTTGGAAGGTATGGATCAAAACATTACAGGTCCTTTTCAAAGTCAACAAAAAGTCAACATTTTGTTTTGAAGATTTATTGAGCATGGAAACTCCAATTGGGATGAAACCAAAGAGGTTGGTTAGAGGACACTTAGAGCTTTCTAAAAAGTCCAAGAACACTCAAAAATGTGGAAAATTGAGCAAAATACACCATTCAGAAGTTGGGCATTTTTGAACAATTGCCACAAATGGAGATATTTGTCAAAATGCAATTTTGACAAATAGGCCTACAATTTTATGATCCAAACTTGATCATAATATTATTTGTGACCTTTTTGATGCCTTGCCATGACCACATTTTATTTTATTGATTTATTTTTGAATTTAAAACCATTTAATTCAAATTTAAATTAAATAAAATATGAAAATAAGATATATTTTCATGAGGAGTGGATTTTTATAAAGCTTGAGGTCCAAGATAGCCCATGAAACATACCAAATTCGTGCTAGCCTCTCACATGGAAGGAAAATCAAATTTTCAAGAAATTTGATTTGATTTGAAAGAGAAAATTTTTGCATTCAATATCCAATCTTTTTTCACTCTCTTTGCCCTCACAATTCACTCTATAAATACCAAGCAAGCTGCCAAGAACAAGACACGAAACCCTAGCCCCATACACAACCCTTATTTTGCCAAATTTTTTCTCAAATTGTCAAAAATTGTGTTTCAAGTTCCAGCCGTTTTCAATCCAATTCAAGCCTTCCTTTGTGTTCCTGAGGTTCCCAAGAATCGATCGATATCCTTGCTCAAGCCCATAACTGCCCAGAACTCGATACACATCTTGCTCCGATTTGGTATATTTTTGAAATTCGAATTTCATTATTCATGCATTGTTAATGTTTTCTGTGTGTTTGTATGGATTCGGGATGTTTGTTAGGTCATGAATAAAGCATTACATGCAAGCTAAGACGTGTAGAACTCGAATCACCATAGCTAGGGCATTTCGAGCTGTTTCGTTCGAACTAGCTTATACAAGCACTTTCAAGAGAAACCAATGGCACCATTGAACTCAGAAGGGTCGAATTAGGGGGAATAGGTCTTTCTTTTGCTTTGATTCTACGTATTTTGCAGGTTTTGAAATTGATATGGTCGGAGAAGACGACCGGAGCTAGGGCTCCGGCGTCGTTGACCTGGCTGACTCCGGTGAGGGTTGGCGTGGCGCGATGGCTCTCTCTGATTCGTCCATTCATATTGACTGGGGTCCACGCACGCTGACTGTGTTTGAAATACATCCATGACACGTGCTATCACTTATATTCATTTGATTTCAACTTCACAAATACCAAGTGCAAGATGGCCTAGTGGTTAAGGCGCTGGAATGGGAAGATTCTCCTCAAGGTCTCAGGTTCAATTCCTGGCAAGACCAATTCTTTTTCCCTTTTTACAAAACTAACTATTTTCATATTTTCTTATTTATTTTCTTTTAATATTTTCATTCAATTTATTTTATCTTCTAATATTTTTATCATGCATTTAAAAAACGCCAAAAATATTTATTTTTTGCATACTCATCAGAAAAATGTTTATTTAATTTATGAAATTAAAATAATTATTTTTGCATGCATATTTAATTTAATTGCTAATTTATCATTTAAATAGCTTTAAATTGATTTTTAATTATCAAATTAACCCCAAAAATTCCCCAAAAATTATTTTATCATATTAATGTCATTATTTGCATAAAAACCTTTTCTCATTCAAAAATTCTTATTTTTACTAACATTTTTCTCTTATGCAATTTTCTTCCGTTTCCCGATTTTTTTTCATCTGTTCACAGGTTATACCGTTTCGGACGTTTTTTATCGCTTTTCTTTTTCAATTATGTAATTGCCTATGGGATGTAATAGTTTAATTAGGACTTTTATTTTCCGCACTCTCAATTATGTATCTGCCCCAAAGCCTTGTAATAGCGTAGGATTTATCTTTCCGCACTTTACTTTCCGCAATATAATTTTCGCACCCTATAAACTGCTAATAATTAGGCGCGTATGGCAAGATAAAATTGAACATAGATCACTCTTAATTTTCAAGATAACATATCTGAATTTGACACACTCTTTTCACACACGCACCCCTTAGGGTAATTCTCTCTCGTTGCCTTTACGAATACAAATGGTCAAGTCCCTCGAACGTAGAGGTATCCTAGCACTGTTGCCTACAAATATATCATCATAGTCCCTTCGATACAAAGATCATAAGACCCACGATGTCGCCTCTCCGAATACATGATCTTGACCCTCGATTGTCGCCTACGAAAAATGATGATGGTCCCTTCGAATGTGCTAGGATACTTCCTACAAGTTGCCTTCTATGACCATACGATGTCCCTTCGAATGTCCCTTCTACATTCAACGAATAGGGTTACCTATCAACTAATGATATGGATAGCGCTATTCTAAAGGAACGTAAAATAACATGAAAACGACCATTCTGAGTTGGTAATAAGACTTTTAGTTGCTTGCTCAAATCAAATACTTTTCACACCTTACACTTTTGTCAAAGTTCAAACTCTTTTCAAAACGAAACATTTCCGAACACTTTGTATACATTCCTACATGAATCATTACAAAGTCAAAGCGAAATGGCTTTTCAAAACAATTTTGTCAAACACACAGAAAGCACAATTTTAAAGTGATCTAAGAGCAACTAAGAGCCCGTAGATAACTACGGATGGAAAGGGGTGCTAATACCTTCCCTTTTCATAACCTTCTCCCTTACTCAGAATCTAACGAAGGTCTTTTCCTGTTCTTTTCACCTTCCTTAATTGATAAAAGAAAAGTCGGTGGCGACTCTTGCTATCCGCACATTTGCGTATACAAAATCTCAAAGTTTGTTCACCAGACATTGAATCAAGCGACTGGCTTGGGACACACCCTAAAGAGAGAATGCCTTAGGGATTTCTAGATCACCTTTATTGCTTTTTGTTTGACTTGCTTGCTTTATCTTTAAGGGTTGCTTGGGTATTATATTTGTGGGGGATCCTACACCCGATCCCGGTTTCCTTTAGGTAAGTAGCAATAAATTGTCGCGACCTAGACGATATCGAAACGGTCAACATGATGGCTACGTTAGTGTGACACTTTGGATGTCCCGATACTCTTCATTCCCAAGTTGAGGATAGTATTTGGCTTCGCGTGGTGTCATCAAGAACTAACTAAACTTTTAGAACCTTAATTGACCCATCTTGGCCATTTAAGGTAGTGAGATGGTCGACTTTGTGCGTACTAAGGTTGGCTGATACCGATGCTACGCCATTAAGATCGACTTTTAGGATATTTTCGGTCGACCACTTGGTAGTCGTATTGAAATAAACGCCACGAGAAAGATCAATAATATGAGATTCCTAGAACCCGTTACTATTATAGGACAGATGAACCAACTCAAACTTTTGGTGGGTAATCACCTATACCTCATGCAAGCCTTAAACCTAGGCTCATTGTGTGATTTGTTTGTGTGTGCTAAACATGTCATCATGACATCATTCGCATTGCATATCATTTCTAACTATTTCAAGGACCTAGGGATTTATCTTTGCTCTGTTTTGTAGGGGATTATGGCTTCTAGAAAGAATATCCGAATCAACTTTATGGGTATACCTTCTCAGCTCAAAGAATTGGTTTCAAAAATTCCCGACCATGCCTAGCTCATCAAAAGACATGGTTATCTACTTGACTTGGTTATCTCCGGTTTTGAAGAAGATATGATGCATGTCCTATTCCAGTTCTTCGATCCGAAACACCATTGCTTTACATTCCCAGATTATCAGTTAGTTCCTACCTTGAAGAGTTCTCTGCTACTGGGATACCTATTCTTGACCAAATGCCATTCACCGGTCTAGAAAAGGTTCCTAAGTACGAAGACGTTGCATCCGCCTTACATCTTAAGCGCTCAGACATTGAAGCCAATTGGGAAACTAGAAGTGGAGTTAAGGGTTTACTTGCCAAGTTCCTAATTAAGAAAGCCCGAGAATTCCTCAAGTTTATGAGTTTCCATGCATTTGAAGATATTGTGGCCTTGCTAATCTATGGTTTGGTTCTTTTCCCTAACTCTGATCAATTCATAGATGTCAACACCATCAAGTTGTTTCTTACCCATAATCCTGTGCCTACTTTACTTGGAGATATTCTACATTCTCTCCACACTCGTACTATTAAGAGACAAGGAACTCTCATGTGTTGCATACCGCTACTTTCCAGGTGGTTTATTTCGCACCTTCCTCCATCAGTTTTGAAGAACGAACAAAGGTTGAAGTGGTCTCAAAGGCTAATGTCACTCTCTCATTCAGATATCCGTTGGAGTCTTTTGTCTCAAAGGACTTCACATTCATTGAGTGTTGTGGAGAATTCCGTAATGTACCACTCCTTGGTATAAGGGGAGGTATTACTTACAATCCTTCTTTAGCTCTACGTCAGTTTGGTTTTGCTCGAAGAGATGGTCCTCATGATATGCTTCTCCAAGATATTGTGTTCGACTACAACCACGATCTCCATAATTACCGACGAAGGTTCATACACGCTTGGGGCATGGAAAAGAAGACTGATACCAAGACTTTGGGGCACCAAAACTCCATTCCTTGGGAACCTTACCTCAAACGGGTGCGAGCTCGAGCTCAAAACCTCATGATGCCATTCACGCCTATTTTACCCGTAATTATGGAACCTGCTATAGGTGACGACCTATAACTGCTCTCCATCCTGACATGCCTACTGATTTTGAAGACTTGAAGAGATCCTGGATTCAGCTTAAAGAAGAAAGGGATACTTTTGAAGCTCAGTGCTATGCAAGTGAGAAGAAAGTGCTAGAGTTGACAAAAATGCTTCACGAGGAGCGAAACATCAACGCCTACCTCGGCACCAAGAAGAAGCGCCCATGGGAGACTTAGAGATTTAGGATTTATATGTTTTCTTTTATTATTTTGAACTATCTTTTGTACTTAAAAAGAAAAAGAATAATAAAAAAAGAACTAATAAATGTTTGTTCGTGCTTGTTTAACAAATTTAAATCTCTAAGGTCCTTGAAAACATTGCATTGTGTTAAGGACCAATTTGTAGTTATTTTGTACATTATTTTGTGGTCCTTAACAATGTCTTTTTAATTAATTAGTATTATTTATTCTAGTATTTTTGTTTAATTAGGTTTTTATTTAGTTTTTGTTTAATATATATTCTTTAACTTATTTCACTCTTAATTGTAGGAATTTATTGACCAATTCTCCCAAGCTTGGATTCAAGAATTTTGAAGAGCTTTAGGGATGATTCTTTTTGAAGATAATTATGGATGAAGGAATCATGCTACAGGGTGCGCTCAGCGCGGTGCCAGTATGATCGCGCTCAGCGCGCCTAACCGGGCTTAGCGCAGTCTGCGAAAAAAAGCAGAAAAAGGACAGAACCCATGCTTTCACTTTTGAGACACCAACCCATCGTTTCAGCTGACTTTTTGGCTTGTAAAGGAAGAAAGAAACACTCCACCATTATTATCTTTTCATCTTTGTAAAAATCTAGGGCAAGAAGTGTAAGAACACCATAGCTTTTCCTTCTTGATTCTTTGATTTTCATCATTCCTACCAACAATCTTGAGAGCTAGCAACCATGGAAATGAGTGGCTAAGCTCTTTTTGTGTCAAGATTAGAGGTAGTTGATCTATATAGTATGTATTTCTTTTAATCCATTTGTGTATGAACATGGTTGATGATTAATATAGTTGAATATCTTTGTTCTTCATCTTTATGCTTTGAGTTTTGCTTGAAAAGAATACTAAAGTGACCTAGGATATTCATCCTCTAATAAACAAATGCTAGGAATAGATTTGTGTGTTAGTGTTTACAAAATATTGAACTTAATGATTATCATGTTAATAGTTGTAGTGAGGAATCATGCAAGGATTAACATGGTAAATATCACAATCTTGGTGGAAATCTACAAGATTGAGAGGATATGTATTTATAAAATCAT
Organism: Vicia sativa; assembly: GCA_021764765.1. Classification (NCBI taxonomy): domain Eukaryota; kingdom Viridiplantae; phylum Streptophyta; class Magnoliopsida; order Fabales; family Fabaceae; genus Vicia; species Vicia sativa. The sequence continues at coordinate 53,540,666 of CM038796.1, forward strand.
CTACTATGTTCATCACTTGATTAAATGAATATGTATGAAACTAGATTAATGAAACTAATCTTGACATGCCTTCTTAATTTGAAAACAATCTCAAACTCTCTAATCCAAACTATAACCTCTTTGAAAGAATTAATTTAGTTATTGTTTGGAAACTCATGGTTCTAGTAGAGTAGATAACAAACCCTTTGGTTACAATATCTTAAAATACACTTTTCTATTGAAAGACTATAACATACACCAATCCTCGTGGAATCGATAATTAAAAATACTTGTTTACGGAAAATCCTACAACAAAATGGCGCTGCGGGATTGCGTTGATGTTGTTAGTATAGCAATAGTTGTGTGTTTTAAGACTTTTCTACTAATCTCTTTGTTTCTTTTGTGTGGCTAGACTTTTTCAGAATTAGTTTATGGGAAGTATTCCGTCGACCAACTCCTTTTCGATCCCGAAATTGAAAAGACGGCTAGAAGACTTAATAGTAGTGTTAAAAGACGGAAAAGACTAGCTCGACAAAGGCAAGAAAGAGGAGAAAGAGGAGAAGCATCTACTTCTTCAACACCACCGTGTTTGGAGAAGTCACCACTATGGCGGAGAATCAACCACAACCACCACCACCACCACCACCGCTGGGGCCGTGTGTCAATAGCCCTCACACAATGCTCAATTTGCCCGACAAGCAATGCAAGGGTCGCGAAATGAAAACGGGCTTGCTTCAACTTCTATGTAAGTCCATTTCATGGCCACGACCATGAAGACCCTTACACTCACCTTACCAAGTTTTACGAGATCGCGGAGCGGCGGGTGCTCCTAAGACCAAGAAGAACAATATTTCCAAAGGCTTTTCCTTATTCTCTAGTGGGAAGGCAAAAGATTGGTATCTTGATCAATTGCAAGAGACAATGACTAATTGGAATGTTTTGAGGAAAAGTTTTGAACGCTTTTTCCTCAATCACGCTTCATGGAGGCTAAGACGGCTATCTCGGTATTTTCGCAAGGAGTAAACGAGCCTTTGAATCGGGTGGAAAGATATAAGTCTATGCTAAGGAAGTGCCCGAGCCATGGTTTTGACGAGCTCACCCAAATTCATATCTTCCAAATGGTCTCCAACCGCAACACAAATTGTTGTTGGATGCCACTACGGGGTTCTTTGATGGCAAAACACCATATGAAGCAATCCAAATAATTGAAAAGATGGGCATGAATGATCACCAAACTCACCATGATCAAGGAGGTGTACAAGTGAAAACGGGAGTTTTAGAAATTGGTTCACGTCATGAAGCACTTGTGGCGCAAAACAAATTGTTTGTAAACAAGTTGAAGAATTGACAAAACAAATGGCTAAACTCCTCAACAAATCATGGAGTTACAAGTAACATCAAATAAGCAAGCTCACCAAATAGCTTGTTGTGAATTGTGCAAAGGAGATCATAAAACCGGATTTTGTCCTCCGGAGAATGAGGAAGCTAACTATATGGCCAACCAAGGCCAAGGGTACCAACAACGAGCTCCTTACCCTTATCAAAATCAAAACCAAGGTTACCAACAAAGGGGTAATCAAGGTTATCAAGGAGGGTGGAGGCAAGATAACAATAACCAAGGAAGGCAAAATCCATATCAAACACAAAATCAAAATCAAAGTCAACAACAAAATCAAAGTCAACAACAAAACCAACCTCAAAATCAAGTGAGATCTTCCAACATTCAAGACACTCTAGCTCAATTTATGCAAGCTTCTATGGCTAATCAAAGAGCACCGGAGGCCCATCAAGAATTTGAGACCCAAGTGGGACAACTAGCCAAGCAAATGTCCGAACAAAGGTTTCACCTCATTTTCTCCAACCACTCAAGCAAACCCGAAGGAGTATTGCAAAGCAATTTTCACTATAAATCAAAATGAGATGACGGATTGTGAAAGCGATGAAGATGTAGAGGAGGATGAATCGGAGGTGTTAGTTGAAAATGAAAAGGAAATTGGTGTAGCTGAAAAGGAGAAAGTAGAGGAGAAGAAGAAGAAGAAGAGAAAGGGGAAGGAGAAGGAAGTTACTTTCCCATTAAGAAAATTACCTTATCCGCACCTTCCCTCTAAAAAAATTAATGATGTTGATGTGGAAGATGATTTAGTTGAAAATGATGTAGTAGTTGAGAGGATGAGGTGTAGTTGAAAAAACGATAGTTGTAGAGGAAGATGAGTCGGAAGATGTGATTGAAAATAAGAGCAGTGTAGTTGAAAAGGAGGCAACCTTAGTTGAAAAGGGGAAATAAAATGGTAAAGGAAGTAAAAAGAAAGAGAAGAATGCAAGGAAGAGTAAAAAGGGAAGTAAAGAAGAAAGCGCGGCTCCCATTCAAAATTTACCTTACCCTCATGTGCCGTCAAAGAAGGAGAAGGCAAAACAATATGCTCGGTTTATGGATATTTTTAAACAACTTCACATAAACATTCCATTTTCCAAGCATTGGAGCAAATGCCAAATATGTGAAATTTATGAAGGATATGCTCAAGGAAGAAGAGGCACAAGGAAAAGGAGACGATATTACTTGATGCTAATTGTAGTTCCATACTCAAGCAAGCTCTTCCAAAGAAGGAATTCGATCCGGAGTGTCACGCTGCGGCCATTGGAGATACATTCAAGGGTAATGGTTTGATCGATCTAGGGGCTAGCATCAATTTAATTCGCTATCCATTGTTAAAAGATCGGGGAATGTTAGAATGGAGTCTACAAAATAGCTTTGCAACTTGCCGACAAGTCAACCATTTCATCTTATGGAGTTATTAAGAATATGGTAGTAAAGGTGACAAGTACTTGTTTCGTGGATTTTGTGGTAATTGACATGAAGGAGGATCGAGAGATACCATTAATTCTTGGAAGACCATTCATGAAGACGCCTGGATGATGATTGATGTCGATAATGAAATTATGAAAGTAAGAGTGCAAGATAAAGAGGTCGCCAAGCTTTTTGAAGAAACAACGATACCAAGATCAAACTTGACGCTTCAGAAATGATGCGGCGGAGGAGGAAGTCGGAGGTTCACACATTCGGAGGAGCAAATTATGAGGTTGGCAATATTTTCTTTGATGATCAATGATCATCATGAACCGCCGAGTTTCACCGACGTTAAACAAAGCGCTGTTGGGAGGCACCCCAACATTGTAAGTATTCTTCCTTGAACTCATTCTCGCATGCCCCAACCGCCAATTTTGTGCTTTGAAAATCAAAATTGCAGACGCGCTAAGCCGCATTTTGACCCATCTGGCAGAATGTTTCGCCAACATGATAGGATCACACAGGTCTCGATTTTAAAAATATATATTTTGAAAATCGATTTGGAGGCCCAATTGTGGCTCGCCGGCTTTAAAAGGGTTAGGGTTATTTTCAACCCTTTTCCTTTTTTCTTCATAATTCCTCACTCTCTCAAAATCCTAAAAATCCCCAACCAAAAATCTTCGAATTTTTGCGAATTTCTTTGTCAAATCAACCCTCCAGGGCATCCTCGTAAGTATTCTATGTTTTTCTTCTCTCAATTTCGTGTATATTGCATGTTTAGGTTAGATTTTGAAAACCTAGGGTTAGGAATTTTCGAATTTTCTCTTAGAATTAGGATGTTTAGATGATAGAGAAGTAATAGGATGTTATTTTCGCTGCCATTGCAAGTGTTTTTGTGGAGAAAAATTCTGTTTTGCAGAAGAATTTTTCTAAAAATCCAGGCCAATAGGGTCTCGCAGTAATTTTGAAAAATTCTTCTCCTGTGTTTTTAGTGTTTCCGATTAGTTGTAATGCTTTGGTTGGTTGTTTTGCTCCTTGCTTGCATGATTTTTGCTAATGGACACCCTGTCATTTTTCTGCTGATTTTGTGTTGAATTTTCAGATGGCACCAAAAGGCAAAGAGTCACTGGGCCGGGTCCTAGGCCGCTTGCTTTATCTCGTCATTTATAGATACGCCAGAGGCTCGCTACAAAGAGCTCGAGGAGCGCAACATCCGATCGAGCGAACACCCGCCTCCCGTGAGCAAGGGCACTACCACACGCCTCATGTCATCCTTGATAACTACGGGTTGGATGTTCTTTGTATGCCTCGCATAAAGGTCAACGTGGAGCTTGCGAGAATTCTATGCCAATTCTATTCCGCCGAGGAAGCGAATTTAGGTTTGCTTCGTTGTTCGAGGCAAACTAGTATCTTCTCTCGCACCGCAATCAACTGCCGGGCATCAACCGGACAGCCCCGCAGGACCAATCGATGTCTACCATGAGCACCGCCTCGTGGTAATTGGGACTTCAACATGCCGAGGAGTAAACTCGCTTGTCCGGCATTCATATGAGTTGAATCGGGCGGGTCAACCTTGAAATTCAACAGGCACCGAAACTAGTGCCAGAGTTATGATGTGTGTGGCTCTTTACAATCTGAAACCTCGGAGCCACACATCTTCGATACCCATGGAGACGGCAGGTTTGATTGCTTATATGCTCGATGAGGAGCAAATTGATTTTGGCCGTCTGATCGCGAATGAGCTGAAAAGGGTTACGCTTAGTTATACCTCCAGGGGGGAGCGTATAAAGTGTGCTCTCACATATCCTGGGTTGATCATGGGTTTGCTGAAGACGGCGAAGGTTGCCTTTCCTGCTGTGGGGAACCTAACCATTGATGGAGTTATTTATGATCACTATTGTGATCGATTTTGTAGGGCCCTTGATGATAATATCGCTGCCTGTGTCACTGGGCCAGCATGACTTCCTCGTGCTAGTCCCTCAGAAGAATGGAACAGGCAGATGCATCTCGCTCATCAGAGAGCATTCATGTTTATGCATGAGAGCATGGATCACCTTGCTCTACAGATTAGAGAGCCCGGAGTGAACCATTTCACTCGCACGGGAGAGCAGCTCCATGATATGTCAGGTGCCTGGTCGGGCCAAATGTCGAGGAGGAGGTGGGAGATGAGGATGATGGTGAAGATAATTCGATTCGGTTCCGGTTCGACTTCGGGTCTATTGAGATTCGATTCTCGAGACCACTGATTGATGTTCTCTTTTATTTTCCTGTTTTTATTTTACTTTCAACATTTTCTAGTTTAGTGTTTATTTTCGCATTTTACTTTTAAACTTCTGAATTTTGTTGGTTGCCATCCATTTTTGGGGATTGGCTTGTAATTCCAATTAATATTTTGTAGGCATGGAGCCCAAGTACTTCTTTTTAAGTTTTAAACACCATTTTGGGGTGTCTTTTTATTTTAGTTTATTTTGTACATTATTTTGTGGTCCTTAACAATGTCTTTTTAATTAATTAGTATTATTTATTCTAGTATTTTTGTTTAATTAGGTTTTTATTTAGTTTTTGTTTAATATATATTCTTTAACTTATTTCACTCTTAATTTGTAGGATTTATTGACCAATTCTCCCAAGCTTGGATTCAAGAATTTTGAAGAGCTTTAGGATGATTCTTTTGAAGATAATTATGGATGAAGGAAGATGCTACTGTGGCGCCAAGACGGTGCCAAAGATGATCGCGCCCGCCTAACCGGCTTAGCGTCGCAAAAAAGCGTAAAAAGGATGTAACCCATGCCACTTTTGAGCCACCAACCCATCATTTCGTATGACTTTTGGCTGGAAGCAAGAAACACTCCACCATTATTATCTTTTCATCTTTGTAAAAATCTAGGCAAGAAGTAAGAACACCATAGCTTTTCCTTCTTGATTCTTTGATTTTCATCATTCCTACCAACAATCTTGAGAGCTAGCAACCATGGAAATGAGTGGCTAAGCTCTTTTTGTGTCAAGATTAGAGGTAGTTGATCTATATAGTATGTATTTCTTTTAATCCATTTGTAATGAACATGGTTGATGATTAATATAGTCAATATCTTTGTTCTTCATCTTTATGCTTTGAGTTTTGCTTGAAAAGAATACTAAAGTGACCTAGGATATTCATCCTCTAATAAACAAATGCTAGAATAGATTTGTGTGTTAGTGTTTACAAAATATTGAACTTAATGATTATCATGTTAATAGTTGTAGTGAGGAATCATGCAAGGATTAACATGGTAACATTCACAATCTTGGTGGGAAATCTACAAGATTGAGAGGATATGTATTTATAAAAATCATCTATTATGTTCATCACTTGATTAAATGAATATGTATGAAACTAGATTAATGAAACTAATCTTGACATGCCTTCTTAATTTGAAAACAATCTCAAACTCTCTCTAATCCAAACTATAACTCTCTTTGAAAGAATTAATTTAGTTATTGTTTGGAAACTCATGGTTCTAGTAGAGTAGATAACAAACTCTTTGGTTACAATATCTTAAAATACACTTTTCTATTGAAAGACTACAACATACACCAATCCCTGTGGAATCGATAATTAAAAGTCCTTGTTTACGGAAAAATCCTACAACACATTGCATCTGCATAAACATCGCATATCATAGCATAACATTGCATCACAGGTATATTGAAGATTGGTTTTCTCATTTTCTCGCTATTTATTTTTGCAGAAATGGCTCTTGAACAGACTATCAAAGATCTTCAGGCTCACAATGCTCAGTTCCAGCAGATGTTCACTAGCTTGGTCCAAGGCCAAGAGGATCTGAAGAAACTCATCAACAGAAAGAAGAAGGTTGTTGGTGTTCTCAACATGGGCAGATGCTACAAAGGTGGTCCTAAGGTGGTCAGCTGGATAGAGCTCTCTGAAGGAAGTGTCAAGAATGAGGGAAGTGTCAAGAATGAAGGGAGTGCCAAGGGTGATGACGAAGGTCCAGCATGGGCCTGAAAAAGACTACGACCATGACCAGTACTCTGATGAAGACGACAAGTACAAGCAACTTGAAGACCGTCTGAATGCTGTGGAAAACCTGAAGATGTCCGGGCTGAATTTTGATGATCTGAGTCTTGTTCCTGGTGTGGTGATTCCTCCCAAGTTCAAAGTACCAACTTTTGCCAAGTATGATGGCATTTCTTGTCCGAAGCTGCATTTGAAGTCCTATGTTCAGAAAATCAACCCCACATCGATGATGTAAAGTCAGGATGCATTATTTTCAAGAGAGTTTGTCCGTAACTCAATTGGAGTGGTATTATCACCAGAGAATGACCGTATCCGTACATGGAGTGACTGCGATGCTTTACGCAAGATGAGTACAATGTCGAATTGACACCCACCGCATGCAACTACAGTAGCATGTCTACGGGTCGTGATGAGAAGTTCAAAGAATATGCTCGAAATGGAGAGATCTAGCAAGTAGTTCACCACCCTTGTCCAATAGTGGAGTTGGTTGATATGTTTATGGGAACACCGACAGCCCATTCTTCAATCATCCGATTGAAACTCTTCAACGGATTCACCGAAATGATATTGATAGAGAGAATTGAAGTCGGTATCAAGAGGAAGATCTGTGTAGAGCCATCCTCAAATGCCGCAGAGGTCTTTTGGTGGTAAGAAAGAAACTAATGTTGGTATGGTCGAAAAGCCGAGCCAAGACCGACCGCTACAATGTGGGGCGCCAGATTCCAATCCTACATCAAGACAACCTCGGAGACAACGCACAGAGCTGCAACGCCACGAAGATGCTTTACAAAGATCAACATGCTATTGTCGCAAGCCTTGCAACACATGTTGAAAGTCGAGATGATTACTTTGAAGGATCCTCCTCGTAGTGTCAACACTTCTCTCCGAGATACAATCCTAATGCTAAGGTGCTTACCACTCCAATGTTGTGGCACGACATCGACAACCGCTGGGCTCAAGAACAAGATTCAAGATATGTTCAAACTAAGCAGATTGAGTTTGATCCTCCTCGAGACCTCGAATGGGATCAACGCGCTATGCCTAACCATGACAAAAGTTCCAATGTTGGTGGGATACTTATGTTTTCAACATAGATGACTTGACCATTCCTCCGATGACCTAAGAAGAATTTGCCAAGTTTGTCAATCCAGATGCCCGTAGAATTGTCACAGCCCATCCGCACTTGATGGTTGTGCTTGGTCGAGAAGACGGTTCAAAGGCATGATGGATAACCGTGAAATACTATTCCTGAAACCACCTGTGGAGAGTCTGTGTGAAGACATGTCTAAGAAATTGAAGATCGAAGATGTGAATGAAACAACACCGTCTGCATGGGATACCTTGGGGAAGCCAAGTGAGAAGTTTGATTACATGGTGAAGTACACTGTTCCTGAAAGCTACAAGATTCCTATTGAAGATGTTAAGGCAACCGGATGGGGTGACGATTTCCCAGAAGACTATGCTGATGTTAACACTATAAGGATTTCCTCTGTTGATCTTGTGCTTAGAATGGCACCTCTCATCATTATTTCTCCAAGACCAGTTCCATATTCCTCTGACAAGGCTATCCCTTGGAACTATGGAGCTGATGTTTACTATCATGGCGTCAAGCAAGAACCTCTGACCATTGAAGATCTCACAGTTGAAGCCATCATTCCTGACATTGACAACGTCACCGGATCAAGTAAGGTAACCAGAACCGGAAGGGTATTCTCTCCAGATATCTCTCCTCCAAAAGACACTACGACTCCAACTCGCATTCCAGCTATTCAATCCATTCCCCAAGCTAGAGGGAAAGAACCTGACTCATCCCGCCTACGTATGCCAAAGGAAGTTACGAGACACCTCCAAACGAGAAATGGAGGAAATTTCAAGATTATCAAGAAGAGTGACTACAATGTTGTGGAACAATGGGACAGACTGGTCCAAGATTTCCATGCTTGCTCTGCTCTTGTGCTCGAGGCTCATGCTAACGCCTTGGTGAAGTTTCTGAAGAATGCTCACGTACCGCAAGACACTACTACCGACTAGTTTGAAGTTTCTATTGCTAGCCTGGGCTTCTCTGATGTTGATTTGACTCCTGCCAGAATGAAACACAACAAAGCCTTGCACATCTCTATCGAATGCAAGGGCGTTACATTGTCTCATGTCTTGGTTGATACCGGTTCTGCTCTGAATATCCTTCCGAAGACTGCTTTTGACCGACTTGATGTTGAAGGATTGGTTCTGAAACCCAGTGACATGATTGTGAGAGCTTTTGATGGTTCTAAGCGAACAGTACTTGGAGAGCTCATTCTTCTTGTTAAAGTCGGTTCCCAGACTTTTGATTCCACTTTCTTTGTTATGGACATCTGTCCAAGTTACTCTTTCCTACTTGGACGCCCTTGGATACATGGGGCAAGGCCGTTATTTCACTCCTCGCATCGAACAAGTATCCGGCGAAAGGGAAAGTTGTTAAAGATGTGGTGAAGAAGAATATATGGTCACCATCTACGCCATTCCGATACCGAGGTAGAGGGTGAATTCTTCGAGACTCTAAGCTTTTGAAATCCCCGTAGTCATGCCTGCTGACTCTCCCACTCCTAAAGTTACGCAAGTTCCGCCTAGGATGGCCCTCCCTGAAAGCCGCTCAAGTTGCAGTTGAAGAAGGAGGTAGTACTATTTGGGGTCAGCTCCCTGATCTTCCTTTCAAATCTAACAAGACTGGTTTAGGCTTCACCATCAAAGGTCAAAACATGATACGCCGCGAACGTGCCGGCCAACTTCCTTTCCGCATCAGCCAGAGTGGAATCCATGCTATAGAAGACCATAATGACTTCGACATCGCTAGTGGATCTTCCCAACCCCGACAACGGACTAAGAAATTGGAAGATCAAGACGCCATACCAATCTCCTTTAGAGGAGTAATTGCTCTTGTTTTTGTTTTTTGTCTCTGCTTTTTCTATGTGTCAATAAACTCTAAAGCCTAGTGCCTGCCCGGCATCATGGCTCGCTTGTGAGGGTTATTATCGTCATTTGCATATTTTCATTCAATAAAATCGTTGGACTTTGCATTCAATTGTTGTTTCTTTACTTTATCACCCCTTCAAAGAGCTATGTGTTTTTACACACACCCACGTGATACAATCGCAATCACTCCGAATCTCATTGATAACATGCTATTGCTAAATATGACTTCGATAATCCGAGCTACCAAGCCAAGACGAAGGTGAGGAAGATTGTGAAGTGCCAAGAGAACTTGTCCGATCAAGCATGAAGAAGAGCGAGTTATACAGCCACACGAAGAGCAAGTCGAGGTTGTGAATTGGGTATCGATAAAGATGTAAAAGAGATCAAGATAGGAGCGGGTCTTGAGAAAAAGTGTTAAAGAAAGATTGGTTCGATGCTACGAGACTATATTGAGGTTTTTGCTTGGTCATACGAAGACATGCCAGTTTAGACATTGATATTATGGTACACCGCTGTCGAAAAGAAGGTTTTCCTAGTGAAATGAAGGTCTGCACGACGCGTCCCCGAGATGTCGAGAAAATCAAAGCCGGTTATGAAGTAGTTCAACGCCGATTTCTAGTCACACTTCTTATCCACAAGGTTGCTAATGTGGTGCCCGTGCCAAGAAGGATGGCAAGGTAATGTGTGTAGATTACGTAGATATGAACAAAGCGAGTCCGAAAGACGATTTTCCGCTTCCTCATATTGATGTTCTCGTTAACAACACCGCCAAAGATAAGGTCTTCTCCTTCATGGATGGTTTCTCCTACATACATCGATCAAATGGCTTCAAGACATGGAGAAGACTACTTCATAATATCGGGCACTTTCGCACAAGGTTATGCTGCTCGGATCAAGAACGCAGCGCCACTTATCAAAGATGCTATGGTAACGTTATTCCATGACATGATTCATCACGAGATGTAGGTCTACGCCGACGTACATGATAGCTCGATCACGCATCAAAGAAGAACATCTTGATCATCTACTAAATTATTTGATAGGTTGAAGAACATGATCGAGACTTAATCCCAACAAGTGCACCTGGAGTCGATCCGAAACTCCTGTGGTTTGTTGTCGCGAAAAGGTATAGTTGACCCCGCCAAGGTTAAAGCTATTCAAGAAATGCCAGCCCCCGCACCGAGAAGGAAGTCGAGGTTTCGGGCCGATGAATTACATTGCCGATTCATTGCACATTTAATCGCTATTGTGAGCCAATCTTCAAGTTACTTAAGAAAGATCAAGTAGTGGAATGGAACGACGATCGCTGATCGATTTGACAAAATCAAGGAGTACCCACAGTAATCCTCCTATCCCGATGCCGCCCGCCAAAGGAAGACCTCTTATCATGTACTCGATAAAGTTGTTAGAGAACTCAACGGTGTGTGGGCAACATGACGAGTCCGGTCGAAAAGAGTATGCATATACTACCTTAGCAAAAGTTTACCGACTATGAAACAAGATACTCACTACCGAGAGAACTTGCGCTTTGTCATGTCACCGACTAAGACAAAGATATGTTGACTCACACTACCTTGTTGATTTCCAAGATGGATCCGATAAAATACATATTCAAGAAACCGCCTTCCTAGAAAAGCAAGATGGCAAATGATCCCTAATCGACGACATCCAAAGATACTTTTAGAAAGCGATCAAAGGAGTGTAGTAGCCGATCATTTGCCTATCAAGTCGAGATGACTATCGCCCATGCGCTCGAATTTCTAGATGAAGATGTTTTACTAGTTACTGCATCGCAAAGAACTGTGACTGCATTTAAGGACTCAACAAGGATCCCGATGGACCATTGTCTTCGATGGAGCCTCAACGACTTTGCAATGGCATTGGCGCCATCATTACATCTCCATAGCGACACACGCTTTCACCGCCAGATTATGTTTCGCTTGCACCAACAACATGGCCGAAAAGCGCAGATCATGGGTATTAAAGTCGCTATTGACTTAAGAATCAAGTTCTCAAGTGTATGGAGACTCACTTTAGTGATCGGGTCGACATATGAAAGTGGATACTAAGCATCCGAATCTCATTGTATCGAGAGCATGTTCGAGTTTGATCCCCTACTCAAGAGATTACTTTCGATCATATTCAACGAGAAGAGAATCACTATGACGATTGGTTGCTATGTCGCCTATGTTCAAGGTCGATGGGACAACGATGCTCCCCATCATCATTGAAAAGTTTGACGAACCAAAGATATTGTTATGAGCTTGATACGTAAGAGAAACCTTGGTACTACGACGGAAGAGGTATCTTGAGACTCGTGAATATCTCAGGGCATCCGTCAATGATAAGAAGTTTTGAGAAGGTTTGCATCCAAATTCTTCCTCAAAGAACTACATCTTATACAAGCGCAACCACGATTGTGCTTACTCGTGTAGACCTGAAAACAAATGAACGTATCATGGAAGAGTTACACGAGGGCGCATTTGGTACCCACTCCAATGGTCATACCATGGCTAAGAAGATTCTCGAGAACAAAGTTACTATTGGTCCACCATGGAAGTCGATTGTCACCGCTATGTCCGATCTTGTCACAAATGCCGATTTACGCCGATAAAGTCCACGATTCTCCTCTCTGAATGTTTTAACCGCCCCTGGCCTTTCGCAATGTGGGGCATTGACATGATCGGAGAAATTAAGCCTCGCTTCCAATCGGACACCATTTTATCCTTGTGGCAATTGATTACTTTACCAGTGGTAGTAAGTACTGCTCGCATCTCGTTACCAAGAATGTGTGGCTCGATTCATCAAGCATAATCTTATCCGCTTCTGTATGGCACTCCCGAAAGGATTATCATGTATAATGGTTCCAATATCAACAACAAGATGATCACCGAACTCGACGAGTTCAAGATTAAGCATCACAATTATTCTCCTTATCGCATTTAAGATGAATGCATGCGAAAGAAGCCAACAAGAACATTAAGAAGATTATACGAAGATTACAAGAACCTACAAAGATGGCATGAAATGTTACCATTTTCTCTTCATGGTTATCGCACTACATGATAACATCAACAGGTAAACCCTTCTCTTGTATATGATATGGAAGCTTGCCCTACCAATCGAGGTTCAGATACCCTCAACTAGAGTCCTCCAGACGCAGTTAAGCGAAGACGATTGTCCCACTGCCGACCAAATTAACTTGATTGATGAGAATGACATCGCATCCATGTGCCATGGATGATCTATCGGGCGAATGATCGAGCATTTAACAAGAAGGTCAAGCATCGAGTCTACCAAGCCTGTGATCTAGTAGTCAAGCGCATCATTCTTCCACAAGGTGATCCTGTGGGCAAATGGACTCCACCCATGAGGGACCGTTTGTAGTCAAAATAGTGTTTTTTCTACGAGCTATGATACTTAGCACCATGGATGGTGAAGACTTCCCACACCTCGTGAATGCGCATATAGTCAAAAATACTACGCATGAAAGAGACCGCAGGTCGATCGACCTAGGCAAAAATAAGGGCATCCCGCGAACCAAAGGGTTCGGCAAAAGTTAAGGATATATACAAAACATGTACACTCGCAAGTCGAAAACTTGAAAAGGCGGTTTGGGCAAAAAGGGTATCCTAGACCAAACCCGAAAGGGCGGTCTAGGCAAAAGTTAGGATTTAAGCGCACGACTCATGTCTCTTCCAGATCATCTACTTCCGCACTACTATTATCAAGATTCAAGATTCAAATGGCGAAGATCAGCTTCACTCACTTTCTACCCAACAAGGAGATGAGATAGTTGAAATATATGAGTACTAGCATAGTTGAACTCGACGAGATTGTTTCCGATAGCTTTTACTTTTCTTGTACAAACCACTGCCATACGCCCATTTCAAATAAATACAAGTTTTTCTCTTTACAACTTTCAATTTGTTATCCGCATAAAGTCCAACGCTTTCTTTGAATGATTATATATCCTATTAACAAAATCTATTCACAAACATGAAAAGTGAACATGCAAGGATAATTACTACATGCTCCAGAATCGAGATGACCATTTAAAGTCACCAATGCCCCCGCATAGCATGTTCCCCACGTAGATGTCACTCACCACAAACCTTCCCTGTGAGGAGTATAACGCTAGTCCTAGTTGTTGATGTGATACGGTGAACTGACTTTGTAGGATTTTTGTATCCAAATGTGCGATAGCAAGAGTCGCCACCGACTTTTATTTTTATCCAATTAAGGGAAGGTAAGTACGAAAAGACCTTCGCTAGATTCCGAGTTCGGAGAATGGTTATGAAAAGGAAGGTATTAGCACCCTTTCCATCCGTAGTTATCTACTGCCTTAGTTGCTTAGATCACTTTTTAAAATTGCTTTCGTGGTGTTTTACAAAATGTTTTGAAAAAGGCATTTCGCTTTGACTTTGTAATGACTCGTGTACGAGTGTACAAAGTGTTCGGAAATGTTTTGTTTTGAAAAGAATTTGAACTTTGTTGTGGTGTGAAAAGCATTTGATGAGCAAGCAACTAAAAGACTTATTTACCCACTTCGTAATTGGTCGCTTTATTGTACTTCTTCGCTCTTTAGAATAGTGCTAGCCATACCATTAGTTAGAGGTAGCTCCATTCTGGATGTAAGCGGACATTCAAGGGACACTCGATGGTCATAAGGCAACTTGTGAAGTATCCCAGCACATTCGGGGACTATCATCATTTTTCGAGGCGACAATCGAGGGTCAAGATCATGTATTCGGAGGCTACATCGTGGGTCTTATGATCTTGTATCGGGGGACTATGATGATTTGTTTTGAAGGCACGTGCTAGAATACCCTACGCTCGAGGGACATGACCATTTGAATCGAAAGGCATCGAGAGAATTACCCTAAGGTGCGTGTGAAAGAAGTGTGTGAATTCGTAATATTATCTTGAAGATTAGTGTGAGCTATGTCCAATTATTATCTTGCCATACACCTAATTACTAGCAATTGATAAAGGTGCGGAAAGTAAATGCAATGTAAATGCGAAAGATAAACCCACGCTATTACATGGCTTTGGGGCGATACATAATTTAAAATGCGGAAAATAAAACCCTAATTAAACTATTACAACCCATGAACAATTACATTATTGGAAAAATAGAATGATAAAAGAAAACGTCCAAACGGAGCAACCTGTGAAAGAATAAGAAATCTAAAATGATGAAATCGAATAAGAGAAAATGTTAGAAAATGCAATTTTTAATATGAGAAAATTAATGCATTGAAATAAGATAAATAAGTTAAAATAATTTTTGGGATTTTTGAAAAGATTTAATAATTAAAATGCAATTAAAAGTGATTTAAATGCAAAATAAAATAAAATAAATATGCATGCAAAAATTATATTTTTTAATTTATTAAATTAAATAAACATTTTTATGAAAATAATGTAAAAAGAAAAAATGTTTTTGGTAATTTTTTAATGCAGAATAAAAATCATGAAAATAATTAAAATAGCATGCAAATATTAAAAAAATAGAAAATATGAAAAAAATATTGAAAAGTGAAAGTTTGAGAAAAAGAAACCAAAAACCTGGCCGGGAGGGATCGGAGGGACATGGAGAGTATTCGAACAGAACGACCAACCACCACGCCTATATTATCCGTGTTTGGAATGAAAACGGATCAAGAAAGGCACACGTCACACTGGGAGGTTGAAAACAACCACCGGTGGGGTCCTTTGACTTATGAATGAGCGATCGAACGCTGCTTCTTTCCGCCACGCCGCTTCTCGCCGGTCAACACATTTCAATCACGAGCCCTCTCATTGCCTTCCTCCGATACCACAATGATCAAACCCCAAATACTAAATTTAGAGCAAAAGGATAATTCTACCCCTAAACCGACCCTACGAATCCAATGGTGCTATTGGTTCGCCTTAAATGCCTCAGATTAACTTGCTCGATTCAAATACCCTTCGAACCCTAACAATGGCAATGGACGATTATGTACGCTTGTATGAAAGTATTAAATGCAATCTAAATGAATGTCCCGAATATAAACAAACACACAAAAGCATTAACAATACATGAATAATGAAATTAATTTCATAAATATACAAAGAGCAAAGCTTAGATCGAGGTCCGGCCGGGCCTCGCTTCCATGAGGTATGCTTTGTCATTGGAACCTCCCGAGCAAGATCAATGCTCAAAACACCTTGAATTTGGTCGAAATTGGAAATCAAAATTGCAACTTTTATGGAAAATTTTGGCAAAATAAGGGTTAGGCAAGGGCTAGGTTTCGCCCTCTTTGTTTGGTCACAATGCCGCAATTTATGTAAGAGGATCGATGGCAAAAGAAAGTGAAAAGATCGATCATTGATGTGCAAATATTTTCTTTGAAAATCAAATCAAATTTTGAAGAAAATATGATTTTCTCATCAATGCCATGGTTTCAATTTAATTGCAAAATGGTGTGGGCTTTTGACATTAAGAGATATAAATTCACTAATTGAAAATAATTAATTTTCATATTTATATAATTTATTTTGAATTAAATGTTATAAAATTCAAATATAAACCATGAAAATAGAAAATCACCAATGCCAAGCTTTTATGGGTCAAAATAACATCATGAACAAGTTTGATCAAAAGATTATAGGCCCATTTGAAAATTTTGCATTTTGACCAAAATGTCCTTTTTCAGGCAATCATTCAAAATCGCCTAACTTCTGAATAGTGTATCTTGCTCAATTTTCCACATTTTTGAGTGTTTGGACTTTTGGAAAGCTCTAAGAGTCCTCTAACCAATGTCTTTGGTCTCATCTCAATTGGAGTTACCATGCTCAATATATCTTCAAAACAAAAGTTGACTTTTGTTGACTTTGAAATGACCGTAATGTTTCGAGCTATACCTCAAATGAAGCATTTTTTGACATTCTGTGAGACATGAAGTTGTAGAGAATTGAATTTCCTTCAAAACAAGAGGTGGTGGAAAATTTCAGAAAGTATGAGAAAGTTATGATCACCAAAGTTCATGACTTTTCATCTAAACCCTAATTTAGAAAGTTCGACTTTGAGCAAATCTTGAGTTTTCTTGATGAATCATGATCAACCCTTGATCAAATGATGAATGTAACTTCAAATGAGGATGTTGACCAAAAATTATGAAGTTTTGACCGTATGTTGACCATGCTGACTTTTTGTCCAATACACCCGATTTTCAACCATCCGAGCAATTGTCTGAGGAAACTTGACTCAGAAGCTTGAAACTTGACATGGAGAATCTTGAATATATGAGGAGGCATGAAGCCATTGGAGATGTTGGAAATCCATCTTGACTTGAGAGATACCAAACCCTAGTCGTCGATTGTCTAGAGAGAGTTTGTTGATCAACTCTCGAGGAATCCTCGAGATGATGTATGAAATTGAGAAGATGGAGGGCAAATTTTGGGTATGACAAATGCCCCTGCTCAATCTTCTTGTACGGAGGGTTAGATCACTTGCCTTCTCGTGACCTGGAGGTGTAAGATGATCAACACCGAGTACACCGAAAATTTGCACCGCCGCTGGTGGATGATGCGAACGGCTTGGCTGTGATGCCATTCGAGAAGTTGAGACTACCGGGGAACGAGTCGACGCTAGACTCGAGGTCACGTAGGAGATTGACTGAGACGGGCTTAAGATGCCATCTAGAAAGGTCGATGGGAAATGAGTCGACGTTAGATCAGATTTTCCTTGAAGGAGAGACGGGCTTAAGATGCCATCCGAGGAGTCGACGTTAGACTGTGGTTCACTTTGAATGGTTATTGGTTTGTATTGATTTTTAACCATATATGCAGATTCGAAGTGAAGAGATGTTGACAAATGACGGGCTTAAGATGCCATCCAAGGCAACCGAGTCGACGCTAGACTCAGAGTCATTGCTGATAATAAGGAATCGTAATAAATCTTCGTGGCCGATTACCCGAGGGAGATCAGTTGGCGAATGTGGATAGCTCCGCAAGCATCGGTCATCACTGCTATCGAGGATAACCAGAGGTGGTCTTTCTGATAGTTTTCCCGCTTGCCTCGGCTTAATCCTCGACTAGTCGTCGAGGACAACCAAGGGCCGTTTTAGTTTTCCTGCCGATCTTGTGGGCTTAACTCGACCTGCTTTAAGGCTGGGATCACACTGCTTTGGAGAAAACAAGAGAAACTTTGATAGAATATTGTTAGTTTTATGCAAAGTATGATGTACGATATGTATATGAATGACATATGCATGAATTATGACTTTATGAGTAATGTATGAATGATGATGTCAGGATATTTCAAAACATATCCATCTCTAAGATGCGATATTCTGCTCAAGATTTCCGATCATTGGGAAATTGTGTGAGAACCCCGCCAAGGAGAAGAAAGATATCCCGGATTCCTCCGATGCACTATCCGACCAAGTCTTGGCCCTAGTATCAGGAGGAGGAGAGATTGAAGCCTGCTGTGGAGATCTCATATAGACCCCGCCGAGGAGAGTCGGGAGGCGATCCGCTGAGGACCTTGTATGAGATCCCGCTGAGGAAATTTAGGAGGCGCCTCATCGGGATTCCGAGTGTAGATCTCACGAGATATTTGATGGTCAGAGACCTGCTGAAGAGTCCGGAGTCCGTTGTAATCTCCGGCCGGGAATAAAAGGTATGTTTCTCCGATGCACTATCCGACCAAGTCTTGAGTCCGGATACCGAGAAGGGGAGGATCGAGAAATATCCGCTGGGGACGAAGTGTTACCGCTGAGATCGATGTAACGCTGGCCGAGTGGAATCACCGTCAGGATTAACATATACTCACTGGGAAGGTGTGTTGTGAGTGACACCTTTGGGGACATGCTGGGGAATTATTTGGTGACTTTCGCCGCCATCCCATCTCCGAGCCTCAGTAAGTACTTTGTATGTTCACTTTGTATGTTCAGGATTAGATTTTATTGTCAAATGCGATAATCATTCAAAGCAAACGCTGACTTATTGCAACAACAACAATGTAAATTGTGAGAAAGAAGTCGTATTTATTTGAAAGGTATATGGCCAAGTAGTTTGTACACAAGAAAGGTAAAAAGCTATGGAAACAATCTCGTTAAGTTCCAACTATGCTAGTACTATATATTTCAACTATCTCATCTCCTTGCCGTCAAGAGAAAGGAGATCGATCTTCGCCATTTGAATCTTGAATATAGTAGTCTGGAAGCAGTGATCTGAAGAGACATAGTCACGCTTAAATCCCTAACTTTTGCCTAGACCGCCTTTCTCGGTTTTCACCACCGATACTTTTTGCCCAAGCCGCCTTTTCGTGTTTTCGACCGCCGTGTACATGTTTTATATATCCTTAACTTTTGCCCGAACCTTTGGTTCGCCAGATGCCCTTATTTTTGCTAGGTCGCCGACCCAGCGGGTCTATTTTAGTATTTTTGACTATGTCTGCCTCACTGTGTGGAAGTCTTCACCATCCATGGTGCTAGCATCATAGTCACCGAAAATATCGTTTTGACTACAAATGGTCCCTCATAGGGGAGTCCATTTGCCCTCGGATCACCTCAGGAAGAATGATGCTGACTACTAGATCACCGACTGCATCTGTGCCGACCTTCTTGTTAAATGCTCCGATCATTCGCTTCTCGAGCAACCGTCCATGGCGATGGACGCAGTCGCTTCTCATCAATCAAGCATCCGTCAAGGCGAGTCTCGACCCAATCGCTCTTCGCCTAACTCGCCTCGAGGACTCGTCGAGGGTATCCGAACTCGATGGGTAAGACGGCCCATACCGTATACAAGAGAGTAAGGGTTGCCCTCGCTGATGTTCGTGTCAGAGTGCGATAACCATGAAGAGCAAATGGTAACATCTCATGCCAATCTTTGTAAGTCACCGCCATCTTCTCGATAATCTTCTTAATGTTCTTATTGGCGGCTTCCCATCGCTACTGCTCATCTTAGGCCGATATGAGAAGAATTTGATGCTTGATCTGAATCACGGCGTAGTTCATGATCATCTTGTTGTTGAGATTGGAACCGTTATCCGTGATAATCCTTTCTGGAGTGCCATACCGACATAAGATTATGCTTGATGAATCGAGCCACAACATTCTTGTAAATGATGCATACGAGGTCGCTTCTACCCACTTGGTGAAATAATCAATTGCCACAAGGATGAAACGATGTCCCATTGAAGTCGCGGGCTTAATTTCCCAATCATGTCAATGCCCCACATTGCAAAAGGCCAAGGAGAAGTTAAAATTCAGAGGTACCGGAGGTACGTGTACTTTTCCAGATAACCGCATCTGTGACAAGATCGAGCATACGGTGACAATCGCCTCCATGGTGGACCAATAGTAACTCGTTCTCAAAATCTTTTAGCCATGGTGTGTCCACCGGAGCGGGTACCAAATTCGCGTAACTCTTCCATGATACGCATTGCCGCTTTTCCTGTCTACACAATGAGTAAGCACAAGTCGGTCAAGGCTTTGTATAAGATGTCGTCATTCGAGGAAGAATTTAGATGCAAATCTTCTCATGAACTTTTATCATTAATGATGCCCCTCTGGATATTCCCGAGTCTCAAGATACCTCTTCACGCCATAGTACCAAGGTTTCTCTTCCACAAGCTCAACAATACCGTTCGCCAAACTTCTCAATGATGATCCGGGGAGCCTCTGTCCCATCCGACCAACATAGACGACATAGTAGCCAATGCTTCCGCCAACCGATTCTCTTCTCGTGGAATATGACAAAGCATCTCTTCAAGTAGGGATCAAACTCAACATGCTCGACACGGAATGAGATTCGATGCTTCTCGATCCCACTCGCCTTAACTGACCGATCACCAAAGTCGAGTCTCCATACACTTGTAAGAACTTGATTCTTAAGTCAATAGCAACTTTAATACCCATGATGCACGCCAGATTCGCCATGTTGTTAGTGCAATCAAACATAATCAAGTGAAAGGCGATGTCCTACAGGTAGGGATGATGGCGCCAATGCCATTGCCAAGCGCTTGAGGCTCCATCAAAGACCATGGTCCATCGGGATCCTTGTTCAGTCCTTCGTCTGGCCCGGTTCTTCGCAACAGAATTAGTAAAACATCTTCATCTCGAAATTAACCGCATAGATCGAGATAGTCATCTACGCTTGATGAGCCAAATGATCTGGCCACTACACCCTTGATCGCTTCGTTGTAATCGATGTCATATTCGGTCAAGATCATTTGCCATCTTGCTATTCTTCTTCCGAGAGTGGTTTCTCAAAGATGTATTTTATCTGGATCCATTGGAAATCACAAGGTAGTGTAGTCAACATATACTGCCTTAGCCATGAAAGCTCAAGCCAAAGCTAAAGTCGAGCCGCGAGTATCTTGTTTCACGCCTAAACTTTTGCTAAGGTAGTATATTGCATGCTCTTTCGACTGCACTGGCCATGTGCCTGCCAACACACACCCCATCGAGTTCTCTAACACCGCAAGTACATGATAAGAGGTCTTCCTTCGCGGCGGCATCGTGATGGGAGGATTCTGTAGTACTCCTGATTTTGTCAAAGCGATCCGCAATCGCCATTCCATTCCACTACTGATCTTTCAGTAATCTCAAGATTGGCTCACAAGCAGCGCTAGTGCAATGAATCATCGCAATGTAGTTCAATCGCCCAAGAAACCTCCGACTTCCTC
>CM038796.1:53562155-53629499 GCA_021764765.1 Vicia sativa
ATCACTTAATTTGGTTGATAAATGAGTTAGTTACGTAATGCTAGAAGTTGCATGCATGATAATGCATATTCACGCCTTAGGGTATGGGTCGGAGGTCAAGATGATGCGGGTATCATCCTATTGGCTTGCATTTTTTGAATTTCCATTTTAATTACTTTTATGATCAGTATCTTGCATCAATTTATTTTGTACTAAAATCATCCAAAATTATTTAAAAATACCATAGACTATAATGACTTAAATATTTTGTGGAATGTTTTCCAATTTTTTAAAATGTTTTGGCCAATTAAATAAATTTTGACTTTAATTAATTGCATTTCAATTAAACAATTCCTAAAAATACTTTTCCAATGTTGAAAATTCCACAAAAATATTTTGAATCCTCTAAAGGTTAATTTTGAGTTTCGAATTTTGTTTCATTATTTTTGCATTTTTCATAGTTAAAATAAATTCATGCATTATATTGTATTTCATGCATATTTAAATTGTTAAAATACTTCCATGCATACAAAAATACATAAAAATATTTTAGTCCATTTAAATCATGCACCATGCATTTCTGAATTTTATTTCATCATTCTTATTTTTCCATTTTTAAATAATTTCATGCATTATATTGCCTTTTTATGCATATTTAAACTATTAAAAAATAGCTTGCATATAAAAAATGAATAAAAACTATTTTAGTTTACTTAAATCATATCATGCATTTCTAATTTTTATTTCATAATTTTGTCATTTTTGCATGATTAAATCAATCTTTGCATTAAATACATGATTTGTATTATCCATTTTGCATTTTATTTGTTTTACCATTTTTCCTTGAAAATAAAAAAAAAAATGTCAAAAAATATTGTTAATAATGTTTAAGATGTTGGGACACTTTTTATAATTTTGTAGATTTTTACTTGACATTTTATATTTTATACCAATTTTTCTTGTTTATTGGTCATACAAGCATGTATGTTAAACTAGAGTTGATTTTTGATTTTATTGACCTTTTCCATGGATTTTTGAGTTGGGCAAGGATATGTCCCTGAGTTGTAAGGGATTTGAGCCTCCTTATTTCATTTTCATTTAGATTTTATCTCATTTTTCTATTTTTGTTGAATTTCTAAAGTGAATATACCTTGTGGCCTAGTGTAATTGAGTTTAGCTTCAATTGTGAAGCTTTTGGACATGATTCAAGGCTAAGTTTTGGGTATGTGGATGATCATTTGAGTGCTCTAGTGATGTGTAACATGTTTTCATTCATTGAAAGTATATGTTGATCAGTAGGTTTTTACTTTGAGCACAAAGTTTTATATGGTTCCCAAAACCCTATTTTGTTGATTTCTTGGTTCTTAGACCTCTATTCTTGTATAGTTTGTGTTTCTAATTGATGTTTAGGGGAATGATAACCTCAAGGATATTCTTCTAAAGAATTGAGAGACATTTGACCTCAAAGGATCACCTTGGTCCCTTTAGTTAGAAGTTTGATTCTTTGTTTCATTTGTTGCATTTTGTGCATGAATTGTAAGGTGAGGAATGCATTCATGCAATTATTTAGGAATCTACTTCTCACTAACTTACTTTATCCTTATAGCATATTTAGGGCCTTGATTCCAGTTTGATTGATTCATTTAAGCCCCTAATTTGCTCAAGCTCATGCAACTTTTGTTGATTAGAATGTTACCAACTTATGCTCATGGTTACCACTTGTGTTGTATGCATCATGCATGGTTCTAAGCAATCCAATTCCAATTGGATCTTTGATTTTTAATTCTGAACTTGTACATTATGTAATCAATAACTCAATGCTCTTTGATTCATTGGCTTGCACTCAATTGTAATGTCACCATGATGACCTAGAAGAGCTAGATTTTCTTTTTTTTCCTTCTTCTATTGTTGGTTGAAACATACCTTGAGGGATTATAGGTTCATGATTTTTGAGGCATGTCACTTCAATTGACATTACATTGAGCCTCATGACAAGCATCTATGAGGGTTCTATCATCACCCCATGATATACACATCTTTCTTCCTACAAATCTTAATCAATGTTGTTTGATCTAAGATAGGTGGTATTTTGCTTTGATGATTTTGTTCATCAAATAGGTGACTTGTTTGTGTATGGAAGTTTCATCTTCTATTTGGTTGCTCATGACTCATATATTTAGTTAAAATTATGGCATAATACACATGGTTTTAATTTTCTAATTAAAACCACTTTGTTTAAAGCTTTCTTATGCAATGCTTGTCTAGTTTAGATGCTCAAACCTTAATCCAATGTACTTGTGTGTGTGAGCTTTTTACTTAATTTGAATTGCTTTTTTGTAGTTACTTAGGTCTTAAGCTACTGACCTTGTGTGTTATATCTCTTTCATCTTGCCTCTTCATCACTATGAGTGATTCACTAACTTGTTTGCTCACTTACAACTAACTCTAGGTTAGAATCACTCCTTCCGCTACTAATCTTTGCACTATGAATAATTGTGAAGTATGATATTTGGTAATTGTTTTGTGTTTATGAGCATCATGTTTATGTTCTTGTCATCCATCACACTTGTCCAATATTTGACACAAATAGGTTTGCATACATACACAAACACTTTCCATCCCATATTTCTAGCATGTGATTCATGTTCTCTTATTGAAAGTTGCTCATGTAAAGGTTTGATGATTTTGTGTGACATGAGTGAATTTCACCATTATAACTACTGACTTTTATCATTATCCATCATATAAATGTCATACCTTCTCACTAATGCCATGCCATGTTTCATTTGTTTTAGGTGCATATTTAGGGTAAATTTTGACTAGTTCTTGCATTAGTTCTTGCTTGCGTTTTATTTTGAGATGATTGGGTTTGTTTATGTCTAATATTTATGTAATGTCTACATTTCCATCACTGACTTCACTCAAAAATGTCACCACAAGGCATGTTTCACAACTGCTCATCTAAGCACATTTCACCACACTTTAGATGCATGTTTAAACTTTTCCTTGTTGCTTTTGTTTGTGTATCGGAAATGATGAGCATGTATATGATGATCATGCATTACTACCATAATAGACACTGCCATCCATGTCCGCTTGTGCTATGAGTTTCATCCTTTTGCATTCATTCATCAACCATGCTTCATTCCATCTTTAGTTGCATTCTAGGTTAAGTTTGTAACTAGTTCTTGTGTAGATGTTGTATGTATATAATTTGAAGCATCTTATGACTTGATAATTCAATTGAGTAGCTTTTCATCACATATCATTCTGATCCCACCATCACTTGACACTTAGCATGGCACGCACAAGTACAAATACACACATATACGCATGTTTACCCGCACTGCACTAATCGAATGCATTTTATTGAGTGTTTTGCTTTTGAATTCTTTGTATGCATGTTTAAATGTTTTTGTTGATGAAATAACATGTTTTCTACTGTAACTTGTGTATCCTAACATCTTTTGACTCATTTCTCTTCATCTTTCCTTTCCATGGCTTCTTTTTAGATTGTAAACACCTTTAGGTTAAGCATTTCAACTAGTTTTCGCACTAATGTTGTAATTGCATCCTCATGGCATTTTTATGATTTAGTTATTAATTAATTTTCATTGATGTTGGTACTGTAATATCTTCATCTTGACACCTTCTTTTCATGCCATAAACCTCACACACTTAGATGCACTTCATCAAGACGCGTTTGTTGCATGTTTGCGCACTCTTGATAGATTTTGCCTTTGAATCTTTGTGGTTTATTTTATATGATGTATATGAGCATTGATATGATTAGCTACTAACTTGTATGTCATTTTATTCTTTAATTGTCTATTAACTTTAATCCAAGTCTACCACTTTGCACAATTAGCTCTTTCCATGCTTTTAAGATTAGTTTCGACCTAGTTTGTGAATTAACTTGTTTATGGGTGTTTATAATGTTGTTTAATGTTTGACAGGTTTTATGTAACTTTGTAAAATGTATATTTGTTCACTGACCTCACTTCACATGACACTTTGCATGAGCATAATTCACTCAAATTTTCACTACATCTTCTTCTTTCTTCTTCTTCTTTCTTTTTTTAGCACTTGTCGGTTGTTGGTTTGTGTGCTTTGCCAAAGCACTTTACTTGATTCTACTCCTCTTCTCACTTGGTTTCAACCAAGATGATTGATTTTATAGGTTCTTTAGGTTTTGCCTGTATTAAGTTAGTTTTCTAGTTTAGATATTGTTAGAGTATCCATGCTCGATAACTTTTAGGTAGATTCTCCTGTTTTATATCCATAACTTAGAGCAACTTTGTACGATAAATATTTAGGGGATTTAGAAGTATTAGTTTTTTTTTAAAAAAATTGTCATGCCCATCCTCCTGTCTCCATGTTTTCATCCTTTGTCCTATCAATGCTGGTCCTCATTTTGTCCTTCTATCCGCCTCAGAAATATGTCATTATCATGGAGGTGTTTCTGGCCATTGTTTGTCGTTTTGTTCTGCTAAGTTAAAAACACAAACCAACCAAAAAAGTGAGCCGAACTACGATGCTCGACTCTTTCCCATTGCACGAGGGAATACGTAGGTATCTTGTCGCTGGGCTAGATCGAGCAACTTTTGTAAATATTTCTTCTTTTTCCCGTGTTTTCTCCTTTCTTTTATTTATTATTCTTTTCCTTTTGCATGTACTACATATATGATATAGTTAGACCTTTACACCCATTAGATAGAAAAATAAAAGCGGATACCGTGAGAGTACTACTAGCTATGGCAAGTGCTAATCCTTTCTCTAATGTACTTCCTTACTTCCGATTCGGTACACAAGACCATGATTTCTTCGCTTTAGGTTTACTCGATGTTTACTTTTCCTCTTGAAGGGATAAAAATTCGATGGCTATTATTGATATATAGTTATATCCTTTAATTTTTCGCCGGTGTTTCAATTTGGTGTAATTTTATTATGTTGATGTGATTGGCGCGCTTTTGAATGTTGTTTGGTGTTTGCAATAGACTAAAAAATATTGCGTAAAATGTGAGTACCGAATCTACATCGGAGGGGTGTTAATAGCACATTGTTTTTTAAAGGAGCATGTCGATCGATATGAATGATGAGTGATGAGGGTGCCGAATCCACACCTTTGATATGGGAAGGTGATGTCAAGGCGTACTATTAAAGCTATCCAGTGTTGTTTTTCTTGTTCGACTAATGTTACTTTTTGTTGTTTTATTATATAACTATAATATATGTTATTATGTTATTATTATATTATTTATAACATATGTTATTACTATAATGTTTATAACATTGTGATAGCACTATGCATATCTATATATAAGTTACATGTATTAATAATAATTAGTAGGTGTCACGGGTAGTAAGAATTCATTATATAAGACTACATGAGAATTTAATAGTAATATGTTGTATGTTGGTAACAGTAGGTATTTTAATTATTTCTTGACAGGTAAAATGATAGTAGTATATGTGTTGATGAAAATTGTTGGCAGCGACGATAGAAAGTAATACGACAAAGCAAGACACTGTTACTTTGATAGAAAAAGAATAAGATTGAAAAGTATGTATTTAGTAGCAGAAAATATTCGGATAGAAAATTAAGTAGTTGATTAATTAATTAATTTAGTAGTTTAACCGGTATAGTTATTTAACCGAAAATTAGTTTGAGTCTCGTAGAAATAATTCGTAAAACGGATATAGTTATTGTTGCTTGTTTGGTTAATTGGAACGGTGCTAAGTATGTTGGATATAGCAGGTATCTCAGTAATGGAAAATTACGTAGTTGAATGAATTAATTAATTTGGTAGGTAAATCTTAATAAATAAATAACATTAGCGATAAATAAATCATTTTAGGCATAGAATCGTAATCGTTAATTTGTGTAGTAAATTGTCGTTGTTTGTTGCTTGTGTTGTTAATAATTGCGAGGTTGCAGTTGATAAACTATTATTGTTGTTGAATATGTTGTTATTGTTGAGCTGTTGTTATTATAAATTGTTGTTTATAAGTTGATGAAGTTGTAGGCCTATGGCCAATGTTGAATAAGTTTAATTGTTCCAATTTATGGACATGTTTGAGTTGTAGGTCGATGACCAGATAATCTAAGTTGATGCATTTATAAGTTGTTGTTGTTGTATTGTTGTTTTGTTGCATTGTTGTGTGTTTGTTGTTGAAGTTGATGTCCCATGGAATATATTGCATTATTAAGTTGGCCTTGATGGAACCACGTTGAAAGTTGAAGACTTATGCCTTGGCCTTGATGGCACCATGTTGAAGGTTTATGCCTTGTTAATGCCTCGACAACCGGTATGTATTTAAGTTGGGAGTTCTGCCTAAATGGTACCACATGCATTTGCATAGTTGAGTCGCATATTGAGCTTGTTATAAGTTGTTGTTGCTCTAAGTTGTTGTTGTTATAAGTTGATGTTTTTATAAGTTGATGTTGTTATAAGTGTTGTAGCTCAAGTTGTTGTTGTTATAAGTTGTTTTTGTTATAAGTGTTGTAGCTCTAAGTTGTTTTTGTTATAAGTTGTTATTATTATGAGTGTTTATGTTATAGGTTGTTATTGCTATTAAGTTGTATTGATTTAAGCTGGTACGTGGATTAAGTGAAGTGTCTTGTTGTTTAATTAAGTTGTTGTTATGTTGTCATTGTAATCGAGTTGTTGTTGTGTTATTGAACTATTATGAAGTATGTTGTTTGAAGTGGTGATTTTGTATGCCTAAATTCTAATATATGGTTTATCATACACTTGTTTATATTGGTTGACATCTCACCCCTTCTGTTGTGATGTTGCCTCTATGTGGGTAACGTGCAGGTATTAGAAGAACGAAGATTTAGTCGCTGTTAGTTCGAGTCGGATTGTCGCTCTGATACGTAACACTCAGGGGATGAACGCTAGTTATTTTGTTGTTTGGTTTTTATTGTTGAATAACTATGTTGATACATGAAAAGTATTTGTTGATTTAAAATTGTTCTAAGTTGAGAAAGATGCTATGTCATCCAAGTTGAATAATGTAGTTCCGCTGCTTAGTATTAATAAAGTTAAATTCATGTTGTTTTGGTTCATCCGAGTTTATGTGTTATGTATCTGTGATAGCATGCAGTTGTTTTAGTTGAATTGTAATACTCCAATGGTTTGTTGAAAGAATTTTACAACTCGATTTTTTAATAATTACCGGGTAGAATTAGGTGTCACACTAAACACGCTCGCCTGTGAAAGAACCGGTATCACAACAAAGGAACTAAAGACTAGTAACAACTAGACTTCACCGAGATACAATATGTCAAACGACTTATCATTCAAAGGATTTTCAATCATCAAGCCCATCAAGGAATCACAGGACATAATTGAGGATAAAGATCACGATTTTGGCTTACGCCCATTTTAAATTTTTATGGAGTAATGTTCCGTATTGGCGGAATCATTACCTATTTGAAGATGCAATGCGATGATGCATGTTTGAATTTTTCTATGGAGTAATGTTCCGTATTGGCGGAATCATTACATATATTTGAGGATGCAATGCAATGATGCATGTTTGCAAAAGTAATAAAATGAGTAACTGGTAACCACGGGCCACATTCTGAGAATATTTCATATTTACGAACTCCACCAGGAGAGAATAAAGCATGCTGTCGGAGCAAGATTGCCAACATTGATTTGGCGATCACTGGGGAGATTTAGTAAATAGACCATTTGGGAAAGTAACTTCCTGGGGAACACCACTTCCTGGAGGAACCATCACCTGGGACAATAACTTCATTAGAGATGACCGGGAACGCTTAAAGGGTTCCCGCAAATACCTGCTGGGGAATATTATGCCCATAACATGACTTCAAATTGGGGATCAAAATGATTTAAACTCCATTCTACTTAGGGTGTTCATGGGTGCGGGTGGACCCACGAACCCACTAAGCCAAACCAAACCAACCCATAAATTGAACCCATTCGCATTTATATCCAACCTAACCCACAATAACCCGTGATGCTTTTGATTCTGCATCGGATTTGAGTTTTATAACCCATGCACTGTTGACCCAACTCATTGATGTCATTACTATTAGTAATTTTTTATTATTATTTTAAACAAAAATATAAAATCAATATCTCACTACTAACATAGTTTTGCAAAAATGTTTTATTTTCTACCATTAATACTATTATACCAATGAAGTTAAGTAATTCTAAGACTAAATCTTGTTTCTTATTTTCTTTTGCATCATTTGCAACTTACACATTTATAGAAATAACGTGTCTTATGGAATATTATAATATTATCAAGTGTTATGTTGTATTGATGAATTTTATTAGATGTTATATGATGCGTTTCATCTAATTTGAGTGTTAGAAAAGAGTGTAATTGTATTGAATTATGTTGTAATTTTGCAATGGAAAAATAATTAAAAAATATTTTCATTTTAAACACAACTCATGAACCCATCCCAACCCAACCCATAAATGAGATAGTTGGATTGGGTCGGTTTTAACGTTGAAATTGTGGTTGGACGACAAAACCCAACCCATAAAAATTTGAACGGGTTAGGAAAAACCTAGTCCAACCCAACCCGTGTACACCCCTACGGCCGAGAGAATATGTTTCTAATGGATAACTGTGGGATTCCTATTGGATGGGGATGAAATATACCGGGTTGGATGGCGTAATGGCAAGGTCTACCTTCCGTTGGGGATCAAGAATAATCCACCACAACTGACTAGGGAAGTTTTTGTCAACAACTGCATCCACGGTGCAACGAGTTATGCATGGTGTGTTCACGGAGAAAATGGGATCAACCACTAGGGAAATTAATATCCCTAGGAAACCAAAAAGATCCTCTACTTATCGGGCGAGATCAAAGGAAATAGGCATCGCGCATGGGGATAATGCTGGCATATGTGGAGTAGAAGTTTTCGTGCGCTGGCCGGGAAGATAACCCTTAAAATTAGGGGATGCGAGAACGCGCGGTGCATGCATGGGGAGTTTCACTGGGAAACATGAATTGTCCCTTTCTGTAGGTAACAAATGTTGATTTTTTGGTGGGACTCACTGGGAAATTACATAAACTATTATTGAAAGGACTCATTGGGGTTTTTGCCAAAGATATTTTCGACCATCAGTATCTTTTCGAGAGAATAATCTCGACTAATGCTGGACATCACCTTTATTAGAGATAAAGATAGAAATTTTCCGGGATATTTTAAATTAAACGGTATGAAGTGGGTGGACTAGATGGTGCAAATATTTTTAGAAGATATGAAATACCATATCATGCCACAATTATAGCTCTAATCTAACTCTTTCAAAATACGGAGACTTCACTGGGGAATTTTACGCTACGGCTGAGAATGTTGTTGGCTTTGCATTAGTACATCGACTACCGTAAACATGCAAAAGCTTTCGTGCGGGAGATGCTGTGGTATAGTATGACGACTTTGTCTACAACGGTCACACATAAGTAAATTCATATTTTCTCATTGTAGAAATTTTAAAATGCAATAATATTGACACAAAACTTTGAACATCTTTATCAAAACAATAATAACAAGAAAGTAATTGATTGAAAAGACTTTATTGATTGATGGTGGGCTAGTTGGGGCTATTCGGAATGAGGGAGGAAAAAAAAAAAGAAAACTAAACGCATGTCAATGTGACAATGAATTTCATTGTTGCAACTCTTCTATCACTCTTATGACCTTAACTATCTCATCACTTTGATTTTTCCAAAGAGGGAAGATCGGATGATTTGTAAATGTTGAAGGGGCGTGGACGGGATTTAGTTCTTTTTGTTTTTTGTTCGGACGGTTTTCAGTAATGGGTGTACATGTGTGGTTTTTTCTTTTTTAAGTTTATGGGTGATTACATTTTGCGTTCACGTAGGGAAATTCATCCATTCGCTGTAATTGGCATTCCAGAGAAAACTTTCTTTACAACAAATGGTCCTTCATAATCGGCATCCACTTGTCCTCCGGATCACCAGGAAGAATTATTATTCTTCAAAGACGAGGTCGCCGATGTAACTAATAGGCCGCACCCTCTTATCAAATGCTTTTCTATCCTCTATTGATTGATTTGACTGTGATAAACACTGCTAATCTCTTCTCATCGATGAGGTTCAATTGATCTAATCGATTCTGAACTCATTCATCTTCATCTAGCTCAACATCTTTCATAATCCTTAACAAAGGAATTTCAACTTCAATGGGGAGCACTGCTTCCATGCCATAAACTCTTGAGTCTCAAGGTATCTCTTAACATCATAGAACCATGGATTATGGGTGTTAAAACCAAACCAACCTAATAGAAAACTGCAAACCAAACCAAACCAAACCGAAACCGCAAAACACTGCATTTGGTTCAGATTAGTTTGGGTCATTTTTTTAAGAACACCACATGGTTTGGTTCGGTTTGCAGTTTGTATTTTGCAAACCGAACTAAACCGAATCAAACCGCATTATGTTAGAACCTAAATTTTACTTAACTCAAATCTAACCTAAACCTAAACCTATTATACATTAGCTTTATGATTACAAACAATTTTCTCATCTTTATAGTTATGGTTTCATTTCAATCTTCTTAAATATCTCCTAACATTATCACTTAATCTTCATTTTCCTCTCTTCTTCTAATCTCTACTGTCTTATATTGTTTTTCACATTCTTATTTTTATAAAATTTTTCTCTCTTTCAATTTCATTTTATCGCACATATTTATCTCTAATCTCTTCTCTCTTATGTTCTTTCTTTTTCATCTTCACTAATTTCTCATCTGTTCTATTTTTTTTGTTTTATTATAATATTTTTTATATTGTTTATGCTATTATTTTATGTTTATTATTTCACTTTTGTCTAATTTAACTTTTACATATTAAATGGGAAGTTATTGTCCAAATATGATTAGTTTTTTGTTATAATTTAGTAGTGTATCATGTATGAATGACCAAATACAAAGTTATATTGTCATATATATGTGAACGTATGACTTAACAAATCATTTGTAAAAAACCGAACCAACCGCACCATCAAATCAAGATTGGTTTGGTTTGTTTAGTTTTTAAAAGTCAACCAAACCAAACCACAGGTTTTCTCTCGTGATTCGATGATTTTTGCGCCAAACCGCCAAATCGCGCACCGCAAACAACCCTACCATGGATTACCATCCATTTCGCATCAACCTCAAAACAAATGTTGGCTCATCCAATCTTTGGATTGTGATCGTGGCCTTCATTATCTCATTTGACTTTGAGCATAGATGCCAAAGTAGCCAAGGTATCCGCAAGATTATTCTATTCTCGTGAAATTTGATTGAAGGTAATCTTCTCAAGTAAGGAACCAATTTCACAACATGTTCACAGTAGATTCAAATCTGGGTGATGAGTCTTCCAATCTCCATTGATCCGCTTATCACAGAGTTGAATCTCCATACACTTTCAAGTGCTTGATTCTCAACACCAAATATGCAAGCTTGTGACTACCATGTTATTCTTACAATCAAAACAAATTTTGATGTGAAGGGGATGTGGAAACCCTATGAGAAGTGATAACAACACCAACACCATTACCAAAGCATTAGAGGCACCTTCGAACACTAACGCCCATCGTGGTCTTGGTTTGTGTCCTTCTTTTGCGCCAAAATTTTACAATCCTCATATACAAGATGTCCTCATCTGAAATTCAAATTTCATTGGTTGATAATCATCCATGTTGATGAGCAACATAATCGCTAACACACTACCTTTATGGCTTTCTAGGTAGTATATCGATATCATATTCCGTCAAGATCATCTGCCATCTTGCTATTTTGCCTGTCAGAGATGGTTTCTCAAATATATACTTGATAGGATCCATCTTGGAAATCAAGTAGGCCTTATGTGCTTAGTAGCCCATGCCAATGCATAACAAGTTTTCTCTAGCAGGGAATATCTCGACTCACAATCGTTGAATTTCTTGCTCAGATAATAAATCGCCTGCTTTGTCTTTCTCATCTCGTCATGTTGACCGAGTATACATCCCATGGAGTTTTCAAGTACTGTCAAGTACATGATCAAAGGCTTACCCTCCAACGGAGGCATGAGGATCGGAGGTTCCTGCAAATACTCTTTTATTTTATCGAATGACACCTAGAAATCTTCATTCCACCTGACCAACTGATATTTCCTCAGCAATTTGAATATTGGTTTACACGTGGCTGTCAAATGAGAGAAAAATATAGAGTTGTAGTTCAACCTTCATAGAAAATTGCGGACTTCTTTTTCTGTTCTTGGCTCAGGCATTTCTTGTATTACTTTGATTTTGGCAGGATCAACCTCGATGCCTCTTTCACTCACAACAAAGCCTAACAACTTCCCAGATTGCACCCCAAAGGTACACTTGTTGGGATTCAACCTCAATCTGAATTTCCACAACTTGTCAAACAAATTTTGCAAATGTACAAGATGATCTTTTTTATCCTGAGACTTTGTAATCACGTCATCGACATACACTTCAATCTCCTTATGGATCATATCATGAAAAAAAGTCACCATTGCCCGTTGATAAGTTTCCCCGTCATTCTTTAATCCGAAAGGCATCACCTTATAACAAAATATTCTCCATTGAGTAATGAAAGTTGTTTTTGCCATGTCTTCCGATGCCATCTTGATCTGATTATAATCGGAGAAACTTTCGCGTTAAAAAGTGACGCGTGAGGGAATCGAATCAGAATTCGGATTCTCTGGCTCGAAACGATTTACTCTTTTGATTTGTTTATAAAGATTCCGCGAGCATCAAGCTTTATTTTTTCCAACACAAGAAAAATGATTATGAAAAAGGGGAAGCTGCAATACCCTCAATTGATATGATATGCATTACGACTAGCGCAAACTAGACGCAACGCATTAGGGAGATTCCGGGCAAGGGGGTTTGTTATATAAAGGGAATAGATGTGGCACCTAAATATATATAGTTATCTATAGCTTTATATATGAATAGTTTGATATGTTTGTGTGTTTTAAATTGCTATTTCTATTGTTGGGAAAGTTTTTGGATTTTAAGAAAGGTAGTTTATGGGATCCTAGGTTTTGTTATTATTGTGCTCGCAAAGATCATTGGGATCTTTGCATACATATCCTTTAATGGGAATCAGAGCATTTGTAGCTCGAATCTAAAGGAGCTATGGTTTGTTTGGTTTGAGGGAGAAAGAAGTTTTGCTCGCCATGGATGAGACCTGTGCCCACGTATTCTCAAAGGAGGTTGAGAAAGTCAAAGCAATCGTAGTTCCCACTTATTCTAGTGGAAGCAACGGATGTTATTAAGAGACAAAGACGAATGTCATCTTAATGAAAATGTATCTAATCTATTTCATCACATACATTTTGAAAAGGATTGATTAATCTTCCATCGTAAGTCATAGGTGTTTTGCTTGAGTGTATAAGCGCTACCACTTACGAGTTTAAGAAAGATATTTGAAAATGATTGAATCTTTTAATTGTAAGTAGGTGTTTTGCTTGAGTGTACAAGCTACCACTTACGCTAAAGATGTCTTTGTTTTGAAAAGTGTTTGAAAAGTATTTGATTGTGTGATGTGATAGATGAGATACTTCTTCCATAGAGATGATAAATGTCTAAATCTCTTAGGAGAAATTGATTATGGATTAGGGGATGCTTAAGAAGCCTATGGGTCCTTGTATTGTTAGCCCAAGAGAAGGCATTCCGGGTCATCAAGGGTCCTTGTATTGTTATCCCAAGAGAAGGCATTCCGAGGGTCATCGAGGTCCTTGCATGAAGCTCAAGAGGAAGCTATAGGGTATGGTGGCTTTGGCTTTTAAGAGTGGTTTCACCGGAAACCATCCTCTTAGGATTTTAGAGTGATTTCACCGGAAATCATACTCGTGGTTCTATACTAGCCGGGTGATTCTTTGTATTGGAAGCCCAATAGAGGCTGTTAAGAGATTTCCTGTCTCTTTCTTATTTGATGCCCAAGAGAAGGCTAAACTCAACGAGGAGTTCTTTTGAATGAAGCCTAAGAGGAGGTCGACTCAGCCAGGAGTGTTGTCTTATATGAAGCCTGCTGAGGCTAAACTCAAGAAATGAGTTTTCTTATATGAAGCCTAAGAGGAGGCTAACTCACTAAATGAGTTACCTTGTACAAAGCCCAAGAGGAGGCTAAAGGGGAACCTAGTTGTTAGGCTAATTGTTACGTTACCTAAATGTGCTTATATAAACAAGTGTGTGATATGTATTCACAGGATTTTATGAAAGAAATATAAACAAGTGTGTGATATGTATTCATGGAGTTTATGAAGGAAATATAAACAAGTGTATAAAACGTATGCTTAAAGCAAGTGTAACTTGATTATTTACAAGTTTGAATGTACAAGGGAATAAATATGTACACACGGTGTTTATGTACATGGAAATGAATATGTACATAGGAGGGTTGGGACTTACCACTGTGAGGGAGGCCCATTAGTTTAAGAGGAATTTCACCAGAATAATTCTTCTCTTAATACCAATGGATTTGGTGTATAAATGTTAATGAAAACAAATGAACGAATTTTGTTTATACTTGATATTTATAAAGCTGATTGAATATGTACAAGGAAAATTTAATATGTACATAAAAAGGATTGGGACTTACACTGTGAGGTAGGCCCATTGGTTTTAAGAGGAGTTTCACCGGGAATAATTCTTCTCTTAATACCAATGGATTTGGTGTATAAATGTTTAATGAAAACAAACGAACGAAGTTTATTTATGCTTGGATATTTACAAAGAGGATTGAATATGTACAAGGAAATTTAATATTTACATAAAAGGATTGGGACTTACACCGTGAGGGAGGCCCATGATTGATTAAGAAATTCGAGGAAAAAACTGGTTCGGTTTTATCTTCAAATCGAGTCGATCATGGAAAAAGGTGTGTAAGTTTGTTAAAATGTTTTGAAAAAGGTTTCGAAAATGATTTTGAAAAGTGAAGTATATTCACAAGAAGTTTTGAAAAGATTTGAGTTTTGAAAGTTTGAAAGAAAACATCTTTGAAAAGCATTAAGAAATACTTAAAATGTCTCATTTTTGACTTAATGAAAATATAATCAAAAGAAAATATTTTTGGATTTTTTTGATATAATCATAAAATAGGTATATTAAATGACAAGTGTGCAAAAAATCATCTCAAAATGAGAAGTTTTGATTGGTTTTTGAAGATGTTGAAGTTTGATAGAATTGAACTCATGACCTTTGGCTTAGAATTGAAAAGCTTTACCACTGAGCCAAGTGCTTGTCTTGTTATTTACACGCCCATTTAATTATATTTAAAAACAAGTCTTTGAAAATGTTTAAAATAAAGGAAAGTGAAAAATGGCAAAATGGTCTTGGGGATTCAACCGGACCATAGGCAAGGTAAGGAACATGAAAACGCGCTGTCTACCACCGGGTGGTATACATCCGCTTATTTATTTTACTTCATGTTATTATATTATAAACTAACTATTTGAATTTCTCGAAAACGTAAATAACGCTACCGTAATATGGTGAACTCGACTTTGAGATTTTTGTATCGCAAATGTGCGGATAGCAAGAGTCGCCACCGATTTTCTTTTTTTATCCAATTAAGGAAGGTGAAAGAACAGAAAAGACCTTGTTAGATTCGTAAGGGAGAAGGTTATGAAAAGGGAAGGTATTAGCACCCTTTTCATCCGTAGTTATCACGGCTCTTAGTTGCTCTTAGATCACTTTAAAAAATGTGCTTCGTGTGTTTGACAAAATGTTTTGAAAGGAATTTCGCTTTGACTTTGTAATGATTCATGTAAGAATGTATACAAAGTGTTTGGAAATGTTTCATTTTGAAAAGTGTTTTAACTTTGACAAAAGTGTGAGGTGTGAAAAGTATTTGATAGAGCAAGCAACTAAAAGTCTTATTACCTACTCGTAACGGTCGTTTATGTTGTTTTACTTTCCTTTAGAATAGTGTTATCCGTACCATTAGTTGGTAGGTAACCGTATTCTTTGGATGTAAGCCGGACATTCGAAGGGACATCGATGGTCATAGAAGGCAATTGTAGGAAGTATCCTAGCACATTTGAAGGACTATCATCATTTTTCAGAGGCAACAATCGAGGGTCAAGATCATGTATTCGTAGGCGCATCGTGGGTCTATGATCTTTGTATCGGAGGGACTATGATGATTTGTTTTGAAGGCAACGGTGCTAGAATACCTCTACGTTCGAGGGACTTGACCATTTATATTCGTAAAGGCAACGAGAGAGAATTACCCTAAGGGGTGCATGTGTGAACAGAGTGTATCAAATTCAGATATGTTATCTTGAAAGTATGAGTGATCTATGTCCAATTTTATCTTGCAATATTTAGTTACTAGCAGCTTTTATAGTGGAAAGTAAATTGCGGAAATATAAAGTGCGGAAAGATAAATCCTACACTATTACATGGCTTTGGGGCAGATACATAATTTGAAAAGAAAAGTGATAAAAATTGTCTGAAACGGTATAACCTGTGAACAGATGAGAAATCGGAAAACGGAAGAAAATTGCATAAGATGAAAATGTTAGTAAAAATAAGCATTTTGAATGAGAAAAAGTTTTATGCAAATAATGACATTAATATGATAAAATAATTTTTTGGGAATTTTTGGAGTTAATTTGATGATTAAAAAACAATTAAAAGTCATTTAATTGATAAATTAGCAATTAAATAAAATATGCATGCAAAAATAATAATTTTAATTTTAAAAATTAAATAAACATTTTTATGATGAGTATGCAAAAATAAATATTTTGGTATTTTTAAATGCATGATACAAATTATGAAAGATAAATTAAAATGGATGCAAATATTAAAGAAAATAGAAAATATGAAAAGGTTAAAGTTTGCAAAAGGAAAAGAGAATGGTCCGATAGGGATTGAACTCAAGACCCTCATGGAGGATCTTCCACATGCCACGCCATAACCATCGGGCCACATTGCATTTGGTGTTTGTAAAACGAAATCAATTGAATAAGCACGCACGCCATGCATATGTTTCAACACAACAACGCATGTGGACCCCGCTTGAACGAGAGACGAATCGGAAAGCGCCATCGCACCACGCCAGCTTCCCACCGGTCTTCACCAGTCAACGACGCTGGAGCCCTAGCTCCGATCGTCTTCTCCGGCGAGTAGGATTTTCAAACCTGCAAAACAACGTGAATAAAGAGCAAAGGGGGACCCTACCCCCCTAAATCAAGGGCTGCGAACACGATGGTGGTGTTCTCTTCCCCTGAAGATGCCTGGATAAACCGGTTCGAACGAAACAGTTTGAGATGCCCTAACTATGGTGAATTGGTTTCTGGACGTTCAAGCTTGCATGTAAGGATTCAAACGTGATCTAATATACATGCTGAGTTCAAATAAACACCCAAAAAACATTAATAATGCATAAATTTATGAAATCGAATTTGAGAAAAATTTCAAACCGGTGAGAGTTCAAGGACATGATCTGGGCAGCCTGGGCTTGATGTGAGAGATGGTTTCGATTGCTGGGAACCTCAGGAAGGTGTTTGGATGGTTATCTTGCCTTGAAACCTGCTAGAAATTGGAATTCGAATTTTGACAATTTGAGAAAAATTTTGACAAAATAAGGGTTGTGTATGGGGCTAGGGTTTCGTGTTCTTTGATGTGCAGCTTGCTTGGTATTTATAGAGTGAATTGAGAGAGCAAAGAGAGTGAAAAAAGATTGGATCTTGAATGTGCAATAAATTTCTTTCAAATAAAATCAAATTTTGGAAATTTTTTGATTTTCTCTTCTGTAAGAGCTAGCATTTAATTTGGTATGTTTCATGGCTATCTTGGACCTCAAGTTTGATAGAAATTGCTACTACACTTCCTTTGATCGCTTTCTCGAGAAGTGTAATCGATGTCGATTCGGTCAAGATCATTTGCCATCTTGCTATTCTTCCGAGAGAGCTGGTTTCTCAAATATGTATTTTATCGATCCATCTTTGAAATCAACAAGGTAGTGTGAGTCAACATATACTGCCTTAGTCGGTGAGCAGCCCAAGTTAAAGCGCAGCAAGTTTTCTCGAGCTGTGAGTATCTTGTTTCATACGTAAACTTTTGCTAAGGTAGTATATTGCATACTCTTTTCGACCTGACTCGCCATGTTGCCCCAACACACACCCCATTGAGTTTCTAACACTGCCAAGTACATGATAAGAGGTCTTCCTTCTGCTGGCGGCACTGTGGGATAGGAGGATCAGGGTACTCCTTGATTTTGTCAAAAGCGATGGAAATCGTTTATTCTACCACTTGATCTTTCTTTGTAACTTAAAGATGGGCACAAGTAGCGTTAGATGTGCAATGAATCCGCAATGTAGTTCAATCGGCCCAAGAAACCTCTAACTTTTGTGGTGGAGTTGAATACCTTTAACCTTGGCGGGTCAATCAATACATTTTCCATGGAACAACCCTAAAGTTTTCAGATCGGATTGAAGGGTAAAGCAGTTAGGGAAGTTTGCCAATTGGCAAAAAGTTTCGCAAATGATCAAGATGTTCTTCTTTAGTCCGTGATCGAGCTATCGTGATATAGACCTCTATCTCGTGATGAATCATGTCATGAAACAATGTCACCATAGCACGCGATAAGTGGCGCGCTGTTTCGCTCGAACGACATAACCTTGTAGCAAAAGTGCCCCAATGTGTAAAAGTTGTTCCATGTCTTTTTGCATGGATTTGATTGTAACCGAGAAACCATCCATGAAGAGAAAACTTATGCGAGCGGTGTCAACCAGACATCAATACGAGGAAGGGAAAATCGTTTTCGGACTTTGTTCAAATCTCGTAATCCACATATTTTGCCATCTTTTGGGCACCGCACCACATTAGCCACCCAATGTGGATAGGAAGTAATGCTAGGAAACGTGATTGAATGTTTATAACCTGGCTTTGATTTTTCTCGACATCTCGGGGATGCGGATGTAAATTTTTCGCTTTCACCGAGAAAACTTCTTTGTCGGCAATCGGTACTATATCAATGTCTAAACTCGGCATGTCTTTTATAAAAACCTCAATATAGTCTTGTAGCATCTCGAACCAATCTTTCTTTAACATTGTTCTCAAGACCCGCCCTATCTTGATCTCCTTTTCGTTTCAAGATTCAAATGGCAAATTTCTTCATGTGGTTGTATAACTTCTTTTTGCAGTAGTGTCGGCAAGTTCTCCGGCACTTCACAATCTTTTTGCTTTTTTGCTTGGTAGATCGGATTATCGGTCATATTTAGCAATAGCATAGCAGCATAATGGATTCGGAGTGATTTCTAGCGGTATCACGTGGGTGTTTGTAAGTAAACATATTTGAAGGTGGAGTAAAAGAAACAACAATGCAAAAGTCCAACGATAATAATGAAATATGCATATGATAATAACCCACAAACGAAATGATGATGTGCAAGGTTTAGGTTTATTGTTCAAAATAGAAAATATGGGCAAAACAAAACAAGAGTATTACTCTGCTGTGCGATGTTTTCGCCGTCCAATTGGAGTTCCATTGCCGGAGTGTATTTACGGTTATCGTTGGTTTATAGAGTTCCACGCGGTGGCGGCGGGTGTATTGGTTTCGATTGATGGTGAAGCCTAAACGGTCAATTTGAAAGGGAGATTGTGAGCGAAATAGTACTCCTTTTTTTAGTAGCTTGAGCATCCTTGCATGGGCCATCATGGTGGAATGGCGTAATGGGAGAAAGGGACAGGATGCGGTAAAGCTTGACAGAGTCTGGTCTTTCGGGGTAATGACCATGTATTTGGTGGGTGAATATCAGATGATCCGGGCGGTTGCCGGTGGCAAGAGTAAGCTGGCGGATGTCCATGACAAAGAATGGAATCAAAAGTCCAACCGGAAAGCGTGTAATGTTATTGTAGGCATCAAAAGCTCTCAATAATGTCCGGGTTTAACTTCAACATCGTCGTCGCGGTCTTGTGGATGTTGAGCGTAACCAGATTTTGGAGATAATGTGTAATTGCATGCCGTATGTGTTGTTGTGTTTTTTGGAGTCAAATCGGCATCGTAGAAGCCATTGTTGGCAAGCTAGCAATAAACTTCAAATTTACGTAGTGTATATGAGCATTCTTTAAATTGGCATGAGCCTCGTAACACAAGAGTAGAGGTGGATATCTTGGATGAGTTTTCCACAACATTGTAGTCTTTTTGATAATCTTTGTGAATTTCTGCTTTTTGGAGGTGTCTTTATTTTGGTACGGAGTGATGAGTCACCGGTTCTTTCCTCTAGCTTGGGGAATGGATTGAAAGAATGCGGGCGGAGTCGCAGTGTTTTGGAGAGATATTGGAGAGAATATCCTTTTCTGGCTACTTGATTTGGTGATGTTGTTGAATGGTACTTAACGGTAAGATCTTCAATGGTCGAGGGTCTTGCTTGACACCATGATAGTAAACCTCAACTCCATAACTCCAAGGGATAGCTTTGTTGGAGGAATGGAATTCTTGGAGAAGTAATAATGAGAGGTGCCACTTAGGCAAGATGGAGGAAATTATAGTGTTAACATTCAAGATGGAAATCGTCACTCCCATCCTATTTTTAACATCTTCAATAGGAATCTTGTAGTTTCGTGTACAATATACTTCACCATGTAATCATATTTTACTTGGCTGCCCTAAGGTATCCTATGTAGATACAACTTCATTCACATCCTCGATCTTCAATTTCTTAGACATGTCTTCACACGTATCTCCATGGTGGTTTCAAGAATAGCATTTCACGGCTATCCATCATGCACCTAACACGTCTTTCAACCAAGCACAACCATCAAAAGTGTATGGGCACCAACGGCAATTCTCTGGCATCCCGATTAACACCGCCTTGCAGGAAATTCTTCTTAATAGTCATGTGAGGAATGGTCAAGTCATCTATATTGAAAACATAAGTATCCTCACCAACAACATTGGAACTTTTGTCATGGTTAGGCATAGGCGCGTTGATATTCGGAGTCTCAGAGGATCAAACTAAATCGCTTAGCTTCAATCATATCTTGAATCTTGTTCTTCGTGGTTGTTGTTGTCGTGCCTCGGCTATTGGAGTGGTAAGCACTTAGCATTAGGATTGTATCTCGGAGAGGAAGTGTTGACACTTGAGGAGGATCCTTCAAAGTAATTTTGCTTTCAACATGTGTTGCAAGGCTTGTGACAATGGCATGTTGATCTTCGTGAACTATCTTCGTGGCGCTGCTCGATACGCTGTTGTCTCGCCGAGGTTGTGCCGATGTCGGATCGATCACAATCCGCCTCACGTATCGAGCGGGTCGGTCTTGGCTCGGCTCTTCTAACCATACACAAGATTAGTTTCTTTCTTACCACCAAAAGATCTCTTCAGAAGATTTGATGATGACTCTACATGAATCTTCCCACTTTGATACCAGCTTCACGTACCGTCAATATTAACTTGGTGAACTGTCAAGAATTTCAATCGATGATCAGAAGAATGGCCGCTGTTCCATAAACATATCAACCAATTTCCTATTGACAAGGGTGGTGAACTCTACCGCTAGGTCTCTCCATTTCGAGCATATCCTTGAACTTCTCATCACGACCCATAGACATGCTTTGTAGTTGCATGAGTAGTGGGTGTCAATTCAACATTGTACTCATATCACCAGAAAGCATCTCTAAGTCACCTCCAAGTACGAATATGGTCATTCTCTAGTCGATAATACCATTCCAATTGAGTTCCGCATAAACTCTCTTGAAATAATGCATCCACAACTTTCTCATTATCATTGATCTTTGAACATAGGACTTCAAAGCTTACAAGAAATGCCATCATACTTGGCAAAAGTGGAAACTTTGAACTGGGAGGAATCAACACACTGTGGACAAGACTCAAATCATCAAAATTCAGCCCTGACATCTTCGTGTTTTCCACAGATCTTTGACGTTCTTCGAGTTGTTTGTACTTGTCATCTTCATCGAGCACTCACATGGTCGAGCTCTTTTTCGTGCCCATGGCCTTTCTCACATACCCTTGACACTCCCTCATTCTTGACACTTCCTCATTCTTGACACTTCCTTCTCGAGAGCTCTATCCGGCTGACCACTTTAGGACCACTTTTGTACGCTCCCTTACCATGTTGAGAACACCAACGACCTTCTTCTTTCATTGATGAGCTTTTCATCCTCTTGGCCTTGGACCAAGCTAGTGAACATCCTGAACCGAGCATTCGACCGAGATCTTTGAAAGTCTGTTCAAGAGCCTTTCGTTAAAAAATAAATAGCGGAGAATGAGAAAACCAATCTTCAATGTACATGTTATGAGATGTCATGCTATGATATGTATGTTTATGTAGATGCAATGCAATGTTTTTAAGGACCTTAGAGATTTAAATTTGTTAAACAAGCACCGAACAAACATTTATTAGTTCTCTTTTTATTCTCTTTTAAGTACAAAAGATAGTTCAGACAATAAAAAGAAAACATATAAATCTCTAAGTCTCCCATGGGCGCTTCCTCTTGGTGCCGAGGTAGGCGTTGATGCTCGCTTCCTCGTGAAGTAGCTTGGTCAACTCTAGCACTTTCTTCTCACTTGCATAGCATTGAGCTTCAAATGTATCCCTTTGCTTTGTCAATCCAGGATCTCTTCAAGTCTTCAAAATCAGTAGGCATGTCGTGATGGAAAACGGTATAGGGTTCGCCACCTAGCAATGTGTTCCATAATTACCGTAAAACAAAGCGTGAACGATATCATGAGGTTTTGAGCTCGATCTCGCACTCCATTTGAGGTAAGGTTCCCAGGAATGGAGTTCTGTACCCAAAGTCTTGGTATCGCCTTCTTTACCATGCCCCAAGCGTGTATGAACCTTCACGCTGATAATTCGAGATCGTGGTTGTAATCGAACACAATGTCTTGAGAAGCATATCATGGACCATCTCTTCGAGCATAACCAAACCGACGAGAGCTAGAGAAGGATTAAGTGATACCTCCCTTATACCAAGGAGTGGTACATTAGGGAATTCTCCACAACGCTTAATGAATGTGAAGTCCTTTGAGAGAAAAGACTCCAACGGATGTCCGAATGAGAGAGTGACATTAGCCTTTGAGACCACTTCAACCTTTGTTCGCTCTTCAAACCGATGGAGGAAGGTGCAAATAAACCACCGAAAGTAACGGTATACAACATGAGAGTTCCTTGTCTTTGATGGTACGAAAGTGTGGAGAGAATGTAGGATGTCTCCAAGTAAAGTAGGCACCGGATTACGGTAGGAAAAACTTGATATGCTGACATCTATGAATTGATCCGAAAGAAATGAACCAAACCATAGATTAGCAAGGCCACAATATCTTCAAATGCATGGAAACTCATAACTTTGAGGAATTTCGCTTCTTAATTAGGAACTTGGCAAGTAAACCCTTAACTCCACTTCTTGTTTCCCAATTGGCTTCAATGTCCGAGCACTTAAGATGTAATCGATGCAATTCTTTGTACTTAGGAACCTTTTCTAAACCGTGAATGGCATTTGGTCAAGAATAGGTATCCCAAGTAGCTTAGAGAACTCTTCCAAGGTAGGAACCAATTGATAACTGGGAATGTAAAGCAATGGTGTTTCGG
This sequence comes from Vicia sativa, assembly GCA_021764765.1. Taxonomy (NCBI): domain Eukaryota; kingdom Viridiplantae; phylum Streptophyta; class Magnoliopsida; order Fabales; family Fabaceae; genus Vicia; species Vicia sativa. The sequence goes on from CM038796.1 coordinate 53,585,720, forward strand.
ATCAAAGAACCGAATAGACATGCATCATATCTTCTTCAAACCGAGATAACCAAGTCAAGTAGATAACCATGTCTTTGATGAACTGGCATGATCGGAATTTTCAAACCAATTCTTTGAGCTGAGAAGGTATACCCATGAAGTTGATTCAGATAGTCTTTCTAGAAGCCATAATTCCCCTACAAAACGGAGCAAAGATAAATCCCTAGGTCCTTGAAATAGTTAGAAATGATATGCAATGCAATGATGTCATGATGTCATGTTTAGCACACACAAACAATTCACATAATGACCCTAGGTTTAAGGCTTGCAAGAGGTATAGGTGATTACCCCACCAAAAGTTTGAGTTGGTTCATCCTGTCCTATAATAGTAACCGGGTTCTAGGAATCTCACATCATTGATCTTTCTCGAGGCGCTTATTTCAATACGACTACCAAGTGGTCGATCAAAATATCCCAAAAGTCTGATCTCAATGAGCGTAGCATCGAGTATCAACCAACCTTAGTCTGCACCAAAGCCGGCCATCTCACTACCTTCTAATGGCCAAGATGGGTCAATTAAGGTTCTAAAAGTTTAGTTAGTGCTTGATGACACCACGCCAGGCCAAATACTATCCTCAACTTGGAATGAAGAGTATCAGACATCCAAAGTGTCACACTAACGTAGCCATCATGTTGACCGCTGATATACGCTAACGATCGCGACGATTTATTGCTACTTACCAAAAGGAACCCGATCCGTGTAGGATCCCCACAAATATAATACCAAGCAACCCTTAAAGTAAAGCAAGAAAGTCAAACAAAAAGCGAAGATGATCTAAAATCCCTAAGGCCTCTCTTTAGGGTGTCTCCCGCAGAGAGTCGCCAGCTCAGTAATACGGTGAACCTGACTTTGAGATTTTTGTATCGAATGTCCGGATAGCAAGAGTCGCCACCGACTTTTTATCCAATTTAAGGAAGGTGAAAAGAACAGAAAAGACCTTCGTTAGATTCTCAGTAAGGGAGAAGGTTATGAAAAGGGAAGGTATTAGCACCCCTTTCATCCGTAGTTATCTACGGCCTTAGTTGCTCTTAGATCACTTTAAAAATGTGTTTTGTGTGTTTGACAAAATGTTTTGGAAAGGCATTTCGCTTGACTTTGTAATGATTCATGTAGGAATGTATACAAAGTGTTTGAAATGTTTCGCTTTGAAAAGAGTTTTAACTTTGACAAAAGTGTGAGGTGTGAAAAGTATTTTGATAGAGCAAGCAACTAAAAGTCTTATTACCTACTCGTACTGCTTTTATGTTGTTTTACTTTCCTTTAGAATAGTGCTATCCACCATTAGTTGGTAGGTAACCCTATTCGCTGGATGTGGACATTCGAAGGACATCGGATGGTCATAGAAGGCAACTTGTAGGAAGTATCCTAGCACATTTGAAGGGACTATCATCATTTTTTGTAGGCAACAATCGAGGGTCAAGATCATGTATTCGTAGGCGACATCGTGGGCCTATGATCTTTGTATCGAAGGGACTATGATGATTTGTTTTGAAGGCAACAGTGCTAGAATACCTCTACGTTCGAGGGACTTGACCATTTATATTCGTAAAGGCAACGAGAGAGAATTCAGATATGTTATCTTGAAAGTATGAGTGATCTATGTCCAATTTTATCTTGCCATACACGCCTAGTTACTAGCATATAGGTGCGAAAAGCGGAAATATAAAGTGCGAAAGATAAATCCTACGCTATTACATGGCTTTGGGGCAGATACATAATTGAAAGTGCGGAAAATAAAAGCCCTAATTAAACTATTACATCCCATAGGAAATTACATAATTTGAAAAGAAAAGCGATAAAATTGTCCTAAACGTATAACTCGTGGAATGTATGAGAAATCTAAACGAAAAGAAAATTGCATAAGAGGAAAATGTTAGTAAAATAAGCATTTTGAATGAGAAAAAGTTTTTATGCAAATAATGACATTAATATGATAAATAATTTTTGGGAATTTTTGGAGTTAATTTGATAATTAAAAAACAATTAAAAGTCATATAAATGATAAATTAGCAATTAAATAAAATATGCATGCAAAATAATAATTTTAATTTTAAAATTAAATAAACATTTTTATGATGAGTATGCAAAAATAAATATTTTTGGTATTTTAAATGCATGATAAAAATTATGAAAGATAAATAAAATGGATGGAAATATTAAAAGAAAATAGAAAAATATGAAAAGGGTTAAAGTTTGCAAAAGGAAAAGAGAATGGTCCGCAGGATTGAACTCAAGACCTCTGGAGGATCTTCCACATGCCACGCCTTAACCAATCGCCACATTGCATTTGTGTTTGTAAACGAATCAATTGAATAAAAGCATACACGCATCATATATGTTTCAACACACCATCGCGGCGTGGACCCCATTTTGAACGAGAGCGAATCGGAAAGCGCCATCGCTACCACGCCTCGCTTCCCACCGGGTTCACTGGTCAACGACGCCGGAGTCCCTAGCTCCTATTCCCGATTTAGGATTTTCAAACCCGCAACAACGCGAATAAAGAGCAAAGGGGACCCTACCCCTAAATCAAGGGTCACGAATGGTGGTGTTCTTCCCCTGGATGCCCGGATAAACCGGTTCAAACGAAATAGCTCGAGATGCCCTAACTATGGTGAATTGGTTTCGACGCTCGCTTGTCATGTAAGGATTCAAACATGATCTAATATACATCCGAGTTCAAATAAAACACAAAAAACATTAATAATGCATGAATTTATGAAATCAATTTGAGAAATATTTCAAACCGGTGAGAGTTCAAGGACACGATCCGGTGGTCAGTTGATGTGATAGATGGTTTCATCATTGGAACCTCGTGAAGGTGTTTGATGGTTAGCTTGCCTTGAAACCTACTGAAATTGAATTCGAATTTTGACAATTTGAGAAATTTTTGACAAAATAAGGGTGTGTATGGGGCTAGGGTTTCGTGTTCTTTGATGTGCAAGCTTGCTTGGTATTTATAGATGAATTGAGAGAGGAAAGAGAGTGAAAAAGATTGATCTTGAATGTAATAAATTTTCAAATAAAATCAAATTTTGAAAAATTTGATTTTATCTTCAATGTGAGAGCTAGCAACGAATTTGGTATGTTTCATTGGCGATCTTGGACCTCAAGTTTGATAAAATTCACCCTTTTGAAAAATATCTTATTTTCATATTTTATAGTTAAATACACTTTACCCCTCGTAATGTTAGCGAAGTTTAGATTACCCTTGTAAAGTTATTTTTTCAATACCCCCTATGTTATGTAGATTCCTTCATAGAACCCCCTTAAAATGTTAAAATTCTAAGTCTTTGCCCCTAGGTGAAAATTACCCCTGAAAATATATATTTTGATTTACCACCTCGATTTTTACAGCTAAGGGTCCCAAAAATTAGGGGGGTAATCAAAAAAAATAAAAAAAATTTTTAATTGGGTAAATCAAAATGAACTATATTGCTGGGGGAAATAGCATTAAAATTCATTTTATAATTTAATTTGAATTAAATGGTTTTAAATTCAAAAAATAAATCAATAAAATAGAAAATTGTCATGGAAAGGCATCAATAGGTCAAATAATATTATGAACAAGTTTGACTATAAAATTATAGGCCCATTTGGAAAAAATTGATTTTGACAATATCTCTTTTGTGCAATTGTTCAAAAATGCCCAACTTCCAATGGTGTATTTTGCTCAATTTTCCACATTTTTGAATGTTCTTGGCTTTTAGAAATCTCTATGTCCTCTAAACAACCTCTTTGGTTTCATCTCAATTGAGTTTCCATGCTTAATATCTCCAAAACAAAAAGTTGACTTTTGTTGACTTTGAAAAGGACTGTGAATGTTTTGATCCATACCTTCCAAATGAAGCATTTTTGAACATTCTTGTGAGACATGAAGTTGTAGAGAATTGAATTGAATCAAAACAAGAGGTGGTAAATGAAAGTATGAAGAAGTTATGCTCACCAAAGTTTGGTTGACTTTCACTAAGAAACCCTAATTTGGAAAGTTTGACTTTGAGCAAATCTTGAGTTTTCTTGATGAATCATGATCAACCCTTGATCAAATGATGAATGTAACTTCAAAATGAGGATGTTGACCAAAAATCATGAAGTTTGACTGTATGTTGACCACAGTTGACTTTTTGTCCAATACAATTGATTTTCAACCATCTGAGCAATTGTCTGAGGAAACTTGACTTGTGAGGCTTGAAACTTGTCATGGAGAATCTTTGAAACATATGAGAAAGCATGATGACCATTGAGATGTTGGAAGTCCATCTTGATTCGAGAATTGCCAAACCCTAGTTTGGGTTGATTGCCTAGGAGAGGGTTTGTCTGAGCAACCCTAGAGGAATCCTTGAGTATGGATGTATGAAATGTCTTGAGAAGTAGGAGGGAAAATTTTGGGGTATCACACGCGCGCAATGTTCATCATCTTCTCCAATCTTCATTCAATCATGGATTCTTCATTTCTTGATGAAATTGAAAGTTGTAAACATCAAACTTGCTCGATTTTTAACCAGGAACACGATGGAGATGGTTAATTTCATTTATTTTTAGTTTAAGATGATTAATTTTGAACGTGCCCAGATGAACCCTAATTCTAAGAATCAACATGAAATCGTGTGTGGATCATGATTTATGAAATTGATTGAGGGTTAATGATCAGCATAAGTGCAGAAACAAAATGGACAAGCAATTTTTGAACTGGAATGCATGAATCATAGAGTTCCAAGTATGAGTGGCTTACCTCTTCGAACTGAAATCGAAATCCTATTTAAAGTGTTTCCAATTGTTGTTTGATGATTGCTATAGCACCACTGGACCTTATGGAAGGTGTTTGAATGATATGCTTGCTTTGAAATGGTCTGGATCGTTCCACCCAAGTCCAACTGCAGCTACTTGATGTGAGTTTCGAATTTGAGGTTGGAGATGTTATGTGTCGTGATGATGATTTGGATCACTCATATGAAGTATATGGAATGTTTTTGAAGTGATAAATCAAGGTTAGCACGAGCAAATTAGAAGTTTGGATGTTAAGGCATTATTTGCAAGCTTTTGATTTTTTGAAAATGATTCTGAGTTTAGGCAGTTCTTGTGATGATTTTAAGTTTTGAGCAACTTCTAATTGATGTTTAGAACATGTTAGAAGCCTAAATTTCTCAGATTTTGCAAGGCTTGAAGATTGCAAAATTCTCTTTGAACTTTGTAACTTAGAATTCAAGAAAGAAAGAAAGAAAGCTTGATTATGATAGCTTTGGTGTGATTTGAAAATTAGAAATGACCTCTATTTATAGGCCAAGAAATCTGAAATGACAAGGCATGGCTATCATTGAGAGAGCTTTGCAACTTGCTTAAGTGGTAAGAAGGAATTTTAATGCAAAAGTTACTTTCCTAACCATGGTTAATTTTTCATTGATTCAATCCTCTTCAATCATGTAGAACTGATATTTATCAGTTATAACCTATCTCTAGGTGATGACAAGGTTTAGAAGGAGAATTTGTAAAATGACTTGTAATTTTGAAGCATGAACTTGAAACCATGGTTTTGGTCCTCTATGTTTCAAAATTAAAAGTATAGCTAGAAGTTTTTTGCAAGTTCTTGACATTTTGGAAAGCTTGCAACAAGGGCTACAACTTTCATGTTTTGACTTTTTCCTAATCCAAATGGATCTAGGTGAAAATGGCCATGAATGTAGGAAAACAACATGTTTCTTAACACTAGAAAAATTTTCTAAGTGTTAGAAATTTTTCAAATTTTGAATTTTTGTTGACTTTTTCACATTTCTTGATTTTTTATGATCATGATGGATCATTTGAAATGTTTTTATGATTGAAAAAGTTTGGTCTTGAAAAAGTTGACCAAAAGTCAAAGTTTGACTTTTCTGAGCAGATGAATTTTCATCAAATGATCAGAATTTGTCTGATGAAGAAACATGGACTATTGAAATGTTTTGAATCAAGAAATTAGGTCAAGATGTTGCATTGAAGATGTTAAGATCAATCTCCAAGGAAATAGGTCATTCATTGAGCAAAAAGTCAATGATTCACTATCTTCGATCAAAACCCTAATTGGTCGATTCATGGTAGATCATGAGAAAAAGTTGGAATCAAGATCAAATGTTGATGATTGATTAAGATAGATCATTTGAAGTGAGTGGAGATCCAAACCCTAATTGATCATGTCTTGAACAGATTAAATTTTGAAGAAACTCGATTTTGACTTCTAGAAGCCACGCATTTATCTATTTTGTTCGAAATCGTAGTGATGCAGTTGATGCATATGTAAGGTGGTATCTTAGGTCAAAATTGGGGTATGACAAAACCATCCATGAATGAGAACACTTTGGCATGAGTAGATTATCAACCAACACATAGATGTGAGGAAGTGGAAAATCATCTTTTGCTTTGCTCTATTCAAGTCTCTGAATCAACATACTCCGACTTTCTCGTGTTTTGGGCACGGGCACAATATTGGCAATCCATAGGGGGATAAGAAATTACTTTCAGAAATCCTACATCAAGTTGTTTCTAGACTTCCTCTTTAATCTTCTTAGACATCTTAGGGTGAATTCTACGAAGTTTTTGTTTAACTGGAGGTAAATCCTCCTTTAAAGGTAGCTTATGAACAACTATATCGGTGTCCAACCCAGGCATGTCTTTATAAGACCAAGCAAAGATATCTGAATACTCCCGGAGCAATTAAATTGATCTTCGCTTTACACTGTCTTCTAGAGCAGCCCCTACTTTGACCTCTCTGACCACATATGTGGTTCCTAGATTCACCTTCTCAATCTTTTCTTGATGCAGCTGAATGACCCTCTATTCTTGTCTCAATTATCTGGCTAACTCCTCCAGGAGTTCACGCCCTCTCACCTTCTTCTTCGCTTGGTTGATCGGATTATCAAAGTCATAAGATATGATAGCGATTCAGTATCGGAAGGATTCATTAGAATAGTGAGATTAAATCAATGATTGATTTTATTCTTATTTTAGATTTTGGATGATAAAAGAAAAATAAAGCATTTTATTTTTGCATTAAATTTTTATTATAAAATAGAAAGACAGCATCAAAATATTTGAATGCAAAAGACGTTTTTATTCGATGATAAAATTTGCAAATGAAAACATTGAGGCCCTACAAATGATTCACTATGCCTTGGGAAGAGCAGTGAATTATTGCATGATTAAGGAAACAAATAGAAAATTACTCTTCAGCAATAGTGACCGAATAACATCCTCAAGTCCAATTGTTGAGCTCAACACCTAGAACACTGGACGAATCCAATCATCGATGTCCTAATCACTATCGTAGTCACCAACAACATTCACTTGATTACCATTAACACCAAAGACTTGCAATCTTGATAGGAGTAGTCAAATCTTGAGCTTTGAGGATCTATCAACGCATAATAGGGTAAAACCCAAGCCAAACTTATTGAACTTTGGAGTATCCTCCACCACACCGCCTCCGCTTCAAGGCATCGACCTCCACTATGGCTCTAGCATCTTTCAAAGAAGCCATAGAAGATTTAGTTTTTTCTTTCTTTTTCTCCTCATGGCGAGGAGTCTTGATCATATGCACCATTTCAAAACCTTGGAATGAAGTCTCATGAACTTCACCCTATCTCCACATACCCTAACGATGTGGGATGGCTCACCACATTCTCCTCTTTCCTATATAAAGTGATCGTTTTCCATTAACCGGTACTTGAGTTTGATGAAGCCGAGGTCACGCCCCAACTTTATGAATTCAAGGGCGACCAAGCAAGAAACAATATGTAGGTTGGATACCCATTACAAAGAATGTGGTCGTGAAAAGTTATGGTCCAATCTTAATTGGAGGATCCACCTCTCCAAACACAGAGCGCCTTGACCCATCGAAGGCTTTTACTACCAAATCAATCAGGCGTAGCTCGAGTCCTACATAATCAATCTTCACTTAGTAGTTTTCGGATTATATTCAAAGATACATGTATAAATCCGTAATGTGAAGAGAATAGTGTCCCTACACTCAATGGAAATATGTAAGGTTTTGTTATGATTTCTCCTTCCTGAGGAAGGTCAAACTGTGAAGCCCGAAACATTGTTGGAGGAGATACTAGCACAAACATTTTTAAATTGACAAACGAGATCTTTTGTGGAACTAAACGGTACTCAACAACTTCATGAGGTCATTCTTGTGCTCCCTCTAAATCACGAATAGGGATAGAATAGAGATCTTTACAGAGTCTGACCGAGCTAGTCGATGACACGATAATCACTCTTCCCGATAAACTTTATGATCTCTTCTACATCTTTGTCTAAGTCTGATTTGAAACTTACAACCGAGAGTCTTTCACGGTCGCTTACCTTTAGCCTTTGCTAAAGCATCTCGCATTGGTATGCACATCTGGTGCCGAAGATCCCGCCACTTCTCGTCACTCTTTCTCGCCACCGACGAAATTATCGTCATTTGAAACATCCAGCTTTAACATTATTCTTATCGAAGAAGATTCTTCATCCTCTTAACCCTATAAACAATAAAAGTTTGATCCATAATGCCAAGGAACCACCTTTTCACCGACATAGGGAGGGACCAGGTCTAGTAATCATCAAGGAAATAGGTTTAATAGGTGCAAAGCTAGTAGCTAGAGTATAAGGAATAGAAATCGAGACATCTTGTGCTCTACCTTTCCTATCCTTCTTGATTCTCACAAATTTTAATTCACTACTAGTAATCAACCTCCTAATTTCGAATTTCGGATTCTCACAATCATTTGAACAAGCTTCACAATCAACACAATCAAAAGTAACTCCGAGAAAACACCTCTCTTAACCGTATATTCCTTAACAAAAGGCAACAGAGTTTTAACCAGATTCGTGATCCATGATCAAGTTTAACACTTCACCATCTTCCATGATAGCTTGAACAACTACCCCGACATGAGGCGGCATTGGATTTTGAGTGACATTGGGTCTCATCATTGCATCGAAATGAATAGCCTGTGAGTCAATCAAGTCTTGCACTTTGTACTTTAGTTCCAGATAATTCTCGACATTGTGTCCCACACTACTAGAGTGGAACTCACAACCAGCATTAGCATCATAATTACCGGGCAACTTATCCGAGAATGGCATGTTCCATAAAGTCACCAGCTTGAGATCAAGAAAACATTGCAAAACCTCTGCGTAAGACATCGATATTGTATCAAACTTCCTTGGAACACGGGTATTTTGTTGCCTTTGATATTGCTAACGCAGTTGTTGCTGAACTTTCGGCGAAGCAGTAGATATAGTCACAACGTTCACCTGAGTTTTTCCCACAAAACTGGATTCCCCTTCTTTCTTTCTAGGGTACCCTCCGAATACCTTCTTCCCACTTGAAGAACTTCCACCTTCAGAGAATTGAATATTTCTTTGATTTTCGTATAACTTTCAATACGCTCCCGTACATGACAATTTCAAGAAACCGGCCGATGTGCTATATGCCACATATAATGCCTGTAAAGAGTACTCGTGGAACATGTCAATCATTTCTCTTCCATCATCGGCGGTTGAACTCACGTATCGAGTTTTCCACTTCTAAAGCGTTTTGAACGCCTCACCGACTTTCAAGTCAAACTTTGTAAATGGGTCCCGTTAGAGCCATATCGATGTTGAACTAATATTGTTGTAGAAAATCATCAACCAAATCTCTAGGTTTTGATATGGGTTCTTTCCAAATGCATATAGTATTCCATGGGTGCCCCAAGTAGGATATCCTGTAAGAAGTGCATTAACAACCTTTCATCTTTAGTATAAACAACCATCTTTCGAATAGGCGGGTTATATGAGTCTTTAGACAAGTTGCACCATTGTATTTGTCAAAGACTAGAACCTGAACTTAGGTGGAAGCTCGACCGGGTGCCAGCCCCAAATCAAGAATGTCTAGACTGTGCATTTTTTGACCTTCGACAACCTTCAAATTTTCTTCTAGCAAATGATACCTCCGATCTTCTTGGGAAAACTTGTTCACTACCATTGATAGAGTGCATGTCATCATTATGATCTAGATCAATCACCGAGAACGAGGTCGACTCGCCATGATACCTTGGCATCTCATCATCATAAGGAAATTATCCATGTGGTGGAGGTGGACGGTGGGAAACGCACTATGGTTGACTTGTAGAACCTCGATCATTAAGGTGACCATTAACATCTAACCCATCATTATTCTCACATTAACAACACGTGGTCGCCCAAGGAAAATCTTCAACGGATTCTCGTGACGTTCTACCTCCCGTGAGCTTCTATCCTCGAGAGCCTTAATTTTATTGTACCTGGGCTCCTGTTGGTGATAACCTCCATGAATCGGGCCATCTGGTTTCCATCTATGTCATTAAAGCCCATGTCACCAATCTTCTCCGCCTAGTGATGTTGATTATTTCTCATAGGATAGCGGAAAGAAGGATTTGCAATCTTCTGCTAAATAAAAGGGTAACTAATGATAAGAATTCCAAATAAAAACTCGTTATGCATGATATATGTACATGTATGGATGTAATGTATGCAATGACATGTTTATTTCATTTAAGATTCTAGCACTTTGATTTAAGTTTTGGGCCAAACCAATGCATAAGATAATAGATATTGAAATATTGAGTATCATTAAACTCAAAGAAGAGTTTAAGTGATTTGAACATTTGTTTTGAAATTCATACAAAGAAATGAGGAATCATATACACAAGCCCGATGGTGATTCTCCACAAGATAAGAACAAGATACATATGTAAACATCCGACATCGGACATCCCAAAGTCTTGTATCCTCTAAACCTTGACTTGTTCAATCTTCTATAGCAAGAGATAATTGACATCTCTTCTTTGAGTTAGCTTCATGCCAACTGTCATAAGCTTCTAACTCTAACTGCATCTAGTAACTCTTTCTCTTCTATATAAGCTTTTAATGCTTTGAGGATTTCACAATCTCGACTCTTCTGCTTGTACTTTTTCAATCATTTAGAATAGGTTTCTTGTGATATTCGGTAGGAATAGAGTGATCATCCACTTTAATCTCTTCCTTGCAAAGTGACTGTAAGCCTCTCCTTGAACATCTTGAGTTCATGAACCAAACTAGTCTTTGCATAACCATAAGACACTTTAATTTATAGTTTCTTTGTGAAAACCAGTTTTAACTCACAAAATTCATAATCCCTGGTATGACATCCGCAATTCTGGCTCGTGGATACAAAGGAGTTTGTATAGAAAAGGCCAAACAATTTATATTTTTCTCACGATCTACATGCTGGATCTCTTATACCAAAATATTGTATTCCTTCGTATGAATATTCCCCAAGTTGGATAGTTTCTAAATACTAAACCCGTGTTGTCTGGAACATCATAGTACAAGGCTTCCCAGAGATCTTCTTCTTGCAGTGTTTTTCAAAGCATACCCCAATTGTCTTCTAGAAAGAGTCAGTGTAATTAAGACCTCCCTCAATCGATAAGAGGCCCGTTAGGGAATTCTTCGCAGATCAAATAAATACTTTCTCTAGATAAGACATCCTTGTACCAATCAAGATCCCAACAGGAGGCCCATCAACCTTGGGACCCATTTCGTAATATTCTCGAGTATCAATAAAACCACCGTTTGAGGAAGAAAACTTAAACCAATGATATAGCAATGGCGCACAAAGATGAACTCCTCCTTTCCCTTTGTAGCTTCTTGAATGAATGGAGTGGTAAACATCTCCCAAGAGAGTTGTATTTTGGATTATTTTGGATGAATAGAGAAATAGCATTCTTGTTTACAAAATTGATCTCATTTGGGAACAAGACTATTCCATAGATGAAATAAGCCAAGATAGGGTTGAAACTCTTCCACTTCCTTTCTCATCTGTTTTAGCATGAGCTTTTTCAATAGAAAACTCAAATAAACCATCCACACTTCCTTTCCATAAATATGGAGTTTTCACAAATTTGATTTTCCTAAATAAAGGGAAAGTATAGAATGTCAAGATAGTGGAGTACTCTTCCAAGGTTGGTGCTAAGATATAATCAGAAATATGAAATATTCAATTCACGATCATAAAATCAAGCAACGAAAGAATTAGATTTTCCGAGGACTGAGGAGACTTTATAGAATTTTCCATAGTTTTAAAGTGCCAAGACTTATGTGTAATAAGAACCTGTCATCAAGAACCGATAATAATGGGGTTGGAAGCACAACAATGTGAAATGAACCCCAAGAAAGTGGAGAGTTTAATAGGAACTTGCCACTTTTATTATTATTGACTCAATAAAGGAAGAAATTTATGTGTGTTGAGTCGACACTTGACTAGAACTGTGTAGGGGCTTCCATTAAGTAACCCTTCCTCATATATATATATATATATATATATATCAATATACTCAAAGAAGGTCTTTGTTTGGTGTTTCGCTGAAGCGGTTTGCCTAACCACTCTTGACCTATGAAAGCACAAAAGTAAACACAACGACCGCGCGTCCCCATGCACGGAAGAGGACTTTAAACAAACCAAACACAAGTAGCAAACATAATTTCTACATCGGGTCTTTAAATAAACTAGAGGGGTTCCTGAACATGTTCCAACTACGGATGCCCCATCATGCATCTCTAGTCCTATTTTCATGCAAACCCTACTCGAGTAAGTCGCCATCAACAAATCTAAATAAATTGATCAATAATACAAAGGGTAATATCGTGCAATATGTGCATGTAGCGTAATGCTCTCAATGAAAATCTAAATACATCCATACAATTAGCTAAATACATGTTTCTCGTAATACGATAAACAGCAGTTGTGCAAGGAAAACCACAAGTGAAGTGGTAATCAGTAATACGGTGAACTGACTTTTGTGAGTTGCTTTTTATCGCAAATGTGCGGATAGCAAGAGTCGCCACCGACTTTTCTTTTATCCATTGGAAGGAGAAAAGAACAGAAAAGACCTTCGTTAGATTCTTCAAGGTTATGTATTAAACCCCTTTCCATCCAGAGTTATCTGCATTTCTAGTTGCCTTAGATCATTTAAAAGTGCTTTCGCGGTGTTTGACAAAATGTTTTGAAAAGGGTATTTCGCTTTGACTTTGTAATGATTCATGAAATACAAAGTGTTCGGAAATGTTTGTTTTTGAAAGAGTTTGAACTTTAGTGTGGTGTGAAAAGTATTTTGTTTGAGCAAGCAACTAAAAGTCTTATTACCTACTAAGAATGGTCGCTTATGTTGTTTTACTTTCCTAGAATAGTGCTATCCATACCATTAGTTGGTAGGTAACTTCATCGCTGGATGGAAGGGACATTCAAGGGGGCATCTGATGGTCATAGAAGGCAACTTGTAGGAAGTATCCTAGCACATTCAAGGGACGCTCATCATTTAGAGGCAACCAGTGACTAGATCATGTATTCGTAGGCTTACATCGGGTCTATGATCTGTATCGAAGGGACTATGATGATATGTTTCAGAAATTTTGCTAGGATACCTCTACGCTCGAGGACTTGACCATTTATATTCAGAAGCTACTTAGAGAGAATTACCTTCGTGGTGCATGTGAAAAGAGGTCAAATTCAGAGATATGTTATCTTGTAATTATGAATGATCTATGTCCAAATTTATCTTGCCATACACGCTAATTACTAGCAGCTTTATAGGGTGCGGAGAATAAATTGCGGAAAGTAAAGTGCGAAAAAGATAAAGTCCTACGCTATTACATGGCTTTGGGGTAGTTACATAGGAGTGGAAAGTAAAAAGTCCTAATTTAATTATTACATCCCATAGGCGCTATATTTAATGGAAAGAAAAGCGAAAAAAAGTCCAAAATGTTACAACCAAATAGACATATAATCGGAAAATACGAGCAAATTGCATAAGAGGAAAAGGTTAGCAAAAATATGATTTTTGGATGAGGAAAAATATTTTAAGTTAGTAATGACAATTAGATGATAGAGCAATTTTTTGATAATTTTCTGGATTGTTTTTGATAATTAAAAACAATTAAAAGTAAATTTAATGATTAATTAGAAATTAAATAAAATATGTATGCAAAAATATTAATTTTAATGTCAAAAATTAAATAAGTATTTTTCTGATTAAAATGCAAAAGGAAAATATTTTTGGAGTTTTTTAAATGCATGAGAAAAATATTTAAAGATAAATTAAAATAACAAAATATTAAAAGAAAATATAAGAAAAGTGTTAGTTTTGTAAGTGTAAAAAGATTTGTCATATTGTGGCTCGAACCCAAGACATCCAAGGAAAACACGCTACCTTCACCACTAGGCCAAACTGCATTTGGTGTTAGGATAATGAAACAAACGCTTTTAAACGACCGCTTGGGAATCGAAACACACGCGAGATCTTCATCTTCTTCTATTTGAATTTTTTCAAAGCTTAGCGCCGACTTAGTTCGACGCTAAGGCCCCCGCAATTTTCCAAATCTCACACAAGCAATATAAATTAGTTATGGATACATGAATCGATTGCAAACATCATTCTAAGCGCACGATGGTGGTACCGTTTCGTCTAATTTTACGATTTAGGGAAGCCCTAAAATGAAGGGTAAAACCCTACCCATGGTATCTCGTGTTTTTGGTACCTAAAATGCAATTAAAGCATGCGATAGCTTCAAACTCCATTCTAAACACAAAGCAAACATCAAAAACGTTAAATATGCATGAAACTTAAAAATCAAAATTGAGTTATATTGAACAAACCAAACCGAATTGCACGATTCTAAATGGTTTTGTGATTTGTAGAGGGTCGATCATCTGAGACGCTAAGGAATGCAATGGAATGCTTGGAATCGATTGAACAAGCTAGAACAACACGCAAGTGTCTTGAAGAGCACGCTTTTTGAGTTTGGAATAGGGTTTTGAGGCAATTTTTCGTTCTTTCTTCATGTGTATGCATGTGTATATATATAGATGAATTTATCTAAATCAAGAGGAAATAATGAATCAATCAATGTAAAAATATTTGATTTTGTATGAAACCAAATCTTTCCTTTTTGATCCAATTTTCATCAATTCTTGCCAAATCAAAGCCAATTTTGAAATTGCGCTTTTATGGATTGCTTGGACCTCAAGAATGAGAGAAAATCCAATTTGTAATTAATTTTGATTTTTACCTTTAATTTTAATTTAATTGGCTTTAAATGATTAAAATCAAAATTAAATAGAAAAATAAAGATAAAATTGTGGCCTTGGGCTTGAGGTTCCAAATTAGCTGAGGAACAAGTTTGAACCAAGAAAGTTAGGCTCATTTGCAAAATTTTGATTTTGACAAGTATTTCTTTGTGCACCTTTTCAAAATGCCCAACTTGCAAGGTGTATTTTGCTTAATTTTCAACATTTCTGAGTGTTCTTGGACTTTTAGAAAGCTCTAGATGTCCTATAAACAACCTCTTTGGTTTCATCTCAATTGGAGTTTCCATTCTCAATAACACTTTTACAAAAGTTGACTTTTGTTGACTTTGAAAAGGACCTCAATATTTTGATCCATATCTCAAAAAATGAAGCATTTTCTGACTTTTCTTGGAGACATGAAGTTGTAGAGAATTGAATTCTCTTCAAAATGAGAGGTGGTGGAAAATTTGATAAAGTATGAGAAGGTTATGCTCACCAAAGTTCGCTTGATTTTTCTAGAAAACCCTAATTTGGAAAGTTTGACTTTGATCAAATCTTGAGTTTTCTTGATGAATCATGATCAACCCTTGATCAAATGATGAATATCACTTAAAATATGGATGTTGACAAAAATCATGCGAAGTTTGACCGTATGTTGACTACAATTGACTTTTTGTCCAATACAATTGATTTTCAACCATCCGAGCAATTGTCCGAGGAAGCTTGACAAGTAAGGCTTGAAACTTGTCATGGAGATTCTTTGAAGCATATGAGGAGGCATGATGATCATCGGAGATGTTGGAAACCCATCTTGATCCGAGAATTTCCAAACCCTAGTTAGGCCGATCGCTAGGAGATGGTTTCATTCGATCAACCCTTGAAGTATCTCGAGTATAGATGTATGAAGTGCCTTGAGAAGTAGGAGGGCAAATTTTGGGTATGATAAACTGCCCTCGCTCAATCTTTCTTGCATCGAAGGGTTAGATTGGCATGCGGTTTTCGACCTGGAGGTAGAAGATGATTAATACCGAGTACACCAAAATTTGCACTCGCTTGTTGATTGATGATGTCGGGAATGGGTATAGATGCCATTTGGAGAAGTCGAAACTTCACCGGGGATGAATCGACGCTAGACTCCGTAACGCTCGGATAGGGGAGAATTGTCGGAGATGGGCTTAAGATGCCATCCCAGAGATCGATGCCGGAACGAGCCGACGCTAGGCTCAGAGATGTTCCTGGCGGTAGAAGGAGCATAGATGGCTTAAGATGCCATCCGGAGAGAGAGTCAGACGTTATAACTTCAGGCTATCTTTGAGTGAAGTTATTGTTTGTATTGGTTTTAGCCAAATATGCGATCTCGAAGTGGAGAGTTGTTTATAAATAGTTTGAGATGGGCTTAAGATGCTATCCAGGCAATCGAGTCGATGCCGCATCTGTAGTTGGTGTTGATAATAAGAGAGAGTCAATAAATCTTCGCCTTGATTATTCCGAGGGATAGTCATGTAATGTGGACATTTCCGTTGTGCTTCGGTGTTGATCCAATGCCTGGCTCGGAGGATAACTGGTGATCGCTTGATAGTAGTTTCGTCTGCTTCTAGTATTAATCTTGGATCCGTTGTTGGAGGACAACTAGGGCGGGTCGTTTTATAGGGTTTCCCGTCTGCTTTGGGTATTAATCCCGACCGTTGTTTTAAGTGATTTTCACCGCTTGGGGAAAACAAAAGAAACTTTGATAGAATATGGTTAATCTTATGCATTATGATGACGTGTAATGTATGAATGATATATGCAAAGTTAAGACTTTATGAATAATGTATGAATGATTGATGTTGTGGTATTTCAAAACATATCCATCTTGAAGAAGATGTAGATGTTCGCTGGGGATTTTGGCTCTTTGCTTGGAGACGCGATTGAAATGCTTTGAAAGAGAAGAATGATATCCTTGATTCCGATGCACTATCTCGACCAAGTTTCAAGCCTAGATACTATGTCACGAGGATGGGAGAGAACCTAGAGGTACACTACCGAGGATCTGTGTTGACCCGTCTGGGGAAATTTAGGAGGCGCCAATGGATCTTAAGATAGATCCTGAGAGTAATTGATTGTTGCCGAGATCAAGAAGGATCTCTGGGCCCAAACTCTCCTCGCCGGGAATAAAGATGTAGATTTCATCCGATGCACTATTTGACCAAGTTTCGAGTCCGATATTGCCGCCGAGGAAATGGAAATTGTTGAGAGATACTCGGGGATAGAGACTATGGAGATGAACCACATTACCGGTGACTCCATGTAACATGGTTTCGTTGGTTGATCATCACGCTCGACTAATGATGAAGCTTGAATATCATGATTAATGGAGGAAAATGCGACTTCCATCGGGATGTATTTCAGGTGAGCGACACCTCCGTGGGGATTGTACTTTTAGGTGAACGGACAGGACTTCTCGGTCATCTCAAATCCTTAGAGCCTCAGAGTAATTATCTTTGTTCGCTCACTTTTTCATGTTTGTAAATAGATTTTTTTGTCGATGCACATAATAATTCAAAGCAAACGTTGACTTTATGCAAAACAACAAAGTGAAGAGAAAGAACTTGTATTAATTTGAAAGGTGGCGATGGCCAAGTAGTTTGTACACAAGAAAGTAAAAAGCTAGCGGAAACAATCTCGTTAAGTTTCAACTATGCTAGTACTCATATATTTCGACTATCTCATCTCCTTACCGTCAGAGAAAGTGAAAATTGGGTATAATTTACAAGTTAGAGATAACTCTATTCAATAATATCAAACAAAATTTACAAGAAAACTCATGATTGAAATAAACCATAAAAAATAAGTCAAACGATTATCTATCGCCTAAGGATTAGTTGTCATGGTACCCTAATCATATAACTCAATTATGAATTATAAATCAAGATGTCAACTACCAAACATGTCAAAGATGTTAATTAGAAGTTATTTGGTTAGAAATGTATTAGCATCGATGCAAAATAAATTGAAGTGCTATAGAAAATCAAGCTTCTAAACATATTATCAAAATTCAATTAAAAATTAATGAAAATTAATTGTAAATCCACAAAAATATCAAAATTTCCTAAGACATTAAAAAGTCGAAACTTATTTTTGTATATTTTTATATGTCGATAGAATCAAATTATGAACAAAATTGAATATGTATCAAGAATTATATGTAGCTAAATAAAAAGAGCGGTAAAAGCAGTATTTCGTAATGAATGAGCTTCTATATTGGTCATAACTGGCTCAACGGAAATATGAAATTACAAATGCTAAGTTTAGTTTTCCTGTCCAAACTAAAAAAACAAATCTTCATAATTTCTTTAATTACATTGTCGTAATTTATGTCATACTTACCAATTGACATGGTTATCAATTACATGACAAAATTAGTCTCCTGCCAATCATAATCTTAATTTTTTCTTTATTATCCAAGACAAATAAAATAAAAAAAAGAAATTGATTAAAACCGAAACACATACAACCAACCATCGCCACATTTAGGGTCCATGGAAGACGAAAAGAGATGTCACCGAACCAACCATCTTCTCGAAACTCTCAACATCGATAACCGTAATGACGACCACAAAAATAGAAACAAGAGCTCTAACCTTACTCGATATCTCACATTGATTCCAATCCATCATCAAAATTCATCAAAGCTCAACTTAATTCATGAAAACCAGACCTAATGCAAGATTTGAAGCGTGTATGCTAGCTAATTCTTTAAGGATAGTTGATCTCTAATCTTCGTAAAATGAAAAAATGACGTTCCTATCATGGTGAAGTTTCAACACAGGAAAGAATCAAACACTTACTCGCTCCTCGTGGCTGGGAGGAATTTCAAAACAACTCTAGCGATCCTTGTATCTCATGACGATTAAGGTCGCGAATTTCTAGAACTTCAACGAACTCTTAGAAATAAACTTCTTCCAACCTTTTGAAAGATTAAGATGATGATTGTAACGCCTGTTTGAATTAATATTATATTAATATTTTCAATTACCGATCGATATTTATTTTATGGATGATTAAATATATTAATCTATATATGATAATATATTTGGCGACTGCTTGTTTGGTCCGCTTTTTATTCTGTCGCCCGTAAAAATTATTCGGACTGATATTTAATTCCTTAAATTATTCAATTAATTGAATTAATGATAATTAAGTTAGGGTGTGTGCAATTAGTGAGGATTGGGTTTTCACCCTTGTTAAGCGTAACACATTATAAACCATTTCTCCTGATTTTCTTCCATTCAAAATACCAAACCAAACATATAACTTGGAAGCTAGTAAGAAAACATAGTTATAAACACAATTTTGCTTTATTCTTCATCACAAACAAAGCCGAATAGAAATCTAGAGAGAAAGAAAGGGTTTTGATAAGAAGAGCAAGAGAAGAAGGAGAGGAAGATCATGAGCAATCATGTGGATTGAGATTTGCGTAATCATCATGGATCATCCAAACTAGAGGTAAGGGCCTGATTCTCTCTCCTCTCATTGTTAGGTTTTGAGATGTTTATGGATTTGGGGAAAGTGGATAAGTTGATTTATAGAGTTTTGGGTTGATTGATTATTGAAATAGATTAGAAGAGTTGGAATAGGATAGGGATTATGAGGTTGATGATGAGAATCAATGGAATGTAAAAGTGAGGTTGGGAATGTTAAAATGGATTTTTCACACGCCCATCAACACGTCGTTGATTAACACGGGCCGTGTTATTAACACGGGTCATGTTGATTAACATGGGCCGTAAGGTCCTCTCTTGTATAAGAAATTTTGTTGTTGTCCATCAACACGGCCCGTGTTGATCAACCCGTTGCGGTTGATCAACACAGCCAGTTCGTCGTTGATTCATTGACTTTGGTGATTTTGTGTTTAGTTTTCGACACGGGCCGTGTTGGTGCACACGTGGCCCGTGTTGATGCATCCGTAGCCTCCAAAATTCGATTTTTCTCGCACTTCTTTGAACCCGATTATGTTCGATTTTCCGATTCTCGTAATTCGACGCTTACGCAGTGTTACTCGAATTCAACAAAATTGACGTGTTAGCTAAGTTTGACGCGTAGATCGTAGTGTGAGGTTGGTTTTAGAAGTTGCGAGTTTTTTACGAGATGACCCAAAATAGGCTAATTTACGGTTAGATTGAATCGGATTGCGTTTTAGTGGATTTAAGGCACGTATGGACAATCCGATTTCAATGTTGGACGACTATGATTAATGCCGATTATTAGAAACGGCATTCGCTAAGATTATAGGTGTTGACTAATTTTTCCGTTAGTGGATTTGTAAATTAATTGATAATGATACGTGTGAATAAACATAATGTTGAGACGGTGTAGTTACTATGAATACTTGTTGATTATGCTGCAGGTGATAAGTCTTTGCTGATGATGGATGATTATATTGATGTTGTTATTTAATGCTTCTGATTTGTGAATGGCCGATTTTTATGATAATGAATTATTAGTGATGTTTTGCATAGTGCAAATATGAGGCATGATATATACTTATCTTGTTTTGATGAATTATGGCGATGTGGGCTTTATGCCAATTTTGATGAGTGACCATGATGTTTCGTTCGTGGTTTTATTGTTTTATTGCATTGGCGATGGCCATGCCGTTGACGGCTGCGCGTTGACGAGGCTTTTATGCCAAGTGTTCCTATTTATGGACAAAGCGAAGGGTACCATGCATAATAAGTCGTGTCTCATGGAGCGGCTTGCTATGTTTATGGATGTTTTGGCGCTGGGTTTTAATTAAATTGACGATGTTAAATTGTGATATATATGTTTTGTTTGGTGAGGATCTTTGCGATAAACATGAAATGAATATAACTGATAATTTCATGATAACTAGAGATGAATATAAATGATGAACTTTGTGACGATTTAATTTAGATGAAATGTTTAATGCAAATATGATGTGATGATGTTTGTGATGATGGGCTTTATGCCAAAGCGAATGGGCTTTATGCCAAAAGCGATTATGGGCTTTAGCCAATTTGTGACTATTTGTTTATGTTGCTTTTGTTATTAGCATTATTTAATGTTGTTGGTTGATGTTGTTGCTTAAATGACCGTGTTAATTAGTGATGTATTAGCTGTGAAGATTTCGTGGTGACGGAGGTTTATGTGTTGTTGTGATGGTTTGTGCCATGAGGTTAAGGCGATAAGTGTAGATTATACACTTAGAATGCATACAAAGTAAGTGAGATTTAGATAGTGTTGGAATGCACTACTAACCTATACCTTTTATAATTTCAAACTATATATATACTTATCATGCCTTTAATTATATGTTTGGAGTATCTCACCCTTTACTTGTTTCTGCTACCTTTATATTGGTAACGCGCAGGTTAAGACGGAGATTATAGCCTATTAGTTGAAGTGTCGTTCGATACGTAGCACTCGGGGGAATATTTATGTCGCCTGTTGTTGTTCTTTGTTGTTTTCCTTTATAAATAAGAATCATACTTTATGAAAATATGATTTATTAAGGAAGTTTATTAAAGAAGATGTTTTGATGTGTTTGAATCAATTTATGTCTTCCGGACGATGCTATGTATCCGATTTATAATTTAAAGCAAATTGTTTAAAGTGAGTTATTTTTGAAGGTGTGATGCCTCAGATTTAATTTATGAAATTTTTAATTACTCTAATTTTGCATATTAAACTTTGGGTAATATTGGGGTGTTACATTAGTGGTATTAGAGCAGTCGGTCTCACAAGGTGTTATTAGTGTGTTTAACCTTTGTATACGCATGTGTGTGAAAACCGCTGTCGGACTTGCTTGTTTCTAATTGTTTGTCCGCAGAGTTGGGTTTGAAACAAGTGGGGAGAAGTTTTACTTGGTGGCGCTTGCTGGTAGATAGATTTCAAGTGTTACACTTCGTAGCTTGAAGTGTTTGAAGACGCTGCCAGTTGGGTAAAGATGGTTTATGTCACGATTATGATTGTTTCACTTGTCTATTGACAAATTGAGAACTGATCACCCTTAATTCTTGTCAATAGTAGTCGGAATTGTGTTGGATGGGATGGACTTGTCTTGTGTTTAATAGTGTAAGAAGCGTATGTGTTAGCACAAGGCGGTATGATTACTTGAGTTGTGCGAATTGGATTTTTGGTGAGAAACAAGATTTTGGCAAGCGAGCTCTTGTTGTGATTCTTCCAAGCCTTTGTGAGATGGAGTGAACTACCGCAGAGTGTGAAGTGAAGTTTTGATGGATTTAGTCTCGAATTAGTTGTGATTCAAGTATTCTTAAGGGATGTTTGCTTCTGAATTAGAGTTGAAAAGTCAACATGAGGATTGGTTTGAGCAGTAGTTTGTTTATTCGAGCGGTCACCGGAGGCGCCGGGTAGGGCGTTCGAGAAGAACAAAGGTTTCCAGTTGGTGTCGCTTGGTAACAAGGAAATAAGTGGATATTGAGGACGAAAGTGTCTACTCCGAGGATTGATATTTGACGAATCCTACCAGAGTTTATGTGTTTAGTGAGATTGATGTGAAGTCCGCTGTCTATGGAAGTTAATGTAATGAGTAAGATGTTTAGACAATGCTAAGGTAGTGTATGGTCGTAGCGGTAGTGTTTGTTGATGTCATTGGTGTGGACTGTCGTGTGATTTTGAATGTTCGTGAAAGATTTCATGAGTAGCTGAAGAGTTGTTTCGTTCATGGATATTATTTGGTCACAACAAGTTAAGGAATGTGGCAAGCATCCGTAGTATTGCGTTATCGTAGTGGTTAGATCGGTGCATGTCAAGTACTCTAAAGAAGGAGTTTTGGAACCTGTTGATGAGTGTCTTCAAGTTTAATTTAGACGGTGATATTTTTGGACATTTCCGCCAAGATTTATTTGTATCTTGTAGAAGACTTCAAGGTTATTTCAGCTCAAGTTCCTTTGTTTTGATGGTTGACTTTGTGAGTTTTATGGAAGATCTTTTATAAGTTGGTATTGACCGTGGGTTTTGACTTGAGATGGTTGAGTCGTTATTTGGACTTCGCAATGTGAAGCTAATTTGTTGAACCAAGAGAAAGTTTAGCTGCTTTGATTTTGGTTTCGCTTTGTACCAAGAACCTTGTGAGGTGTATTATGATATTCTATTTGGACTTGAGATGTATTTCGACAGTTGGAAAAGTGCATTACTAATATATGGATTTCTTCGGATACTAATGGTCGCGTGGATTATTAGATTACCACTAAAATAAGTCTGACGGTAGGAATTTGGTGATGGTTTGCAACCACGGTACTTAAAGATGATGATGTTTATAAAGGAAGGTGTTCTATTGTGACTTAAGTCGGTCGCGACGGTGTTCATGGATTGGACCATAGAAATTGATGTTATGGTTCTAAGTCCGACCTATATTGTAAGTCAAGAGTATGAGACGATGTTGATGGGTTGAGTTTTGAGAGTGTTTTGGTTTGAATTCCACTTTGGGAGATTGAAAGTTAAGAAGGTGTTCGATTTAGAAAACCCGTATTGATCATTGCGACGTGCAAGGATGGTGATTACTTAATACAAACTTTGGGAATTGAATTGTTATAAGAGAAGACTTGAAGTCGAGTATACGTTTAAGTTCGCAAGTGAATATTTGGATAATATTTGAAAAGGTCAAACTATGTCGTATTTTAGAGGATCAATGGACGTTGATCAACGAGAATGAAAGAGTGATTCTTCGAGTTGATGAAGCTCGTTGCAGGTGTCTTGATGGGTGTACGCTGAACGTATCCATTCCGAGTAATCGAAGTTGAGGAATTAACCAAGTTGTTTTACGGTTGGCATCTTATGCGTAAAGGTGACGCAACATGGTTTAGATATCGAGCAATGAATTGTTAGCTAGTATGCGAGATTTTGGATTGGACTAGTGTGTTATAGTCGCAAGTCGATGTATACTTTAGAATGAGTAGTTTAACGCAGTTCGGTTATGTTTGGGTAACTTGTTATTGTTCAAGGTGGTACATTGGTAATCTACAAGGACGATGTGACCTTGTCATTTTTTGGAATGAGAGCGATAACTACAAGTGTAATTTGAGTTCGTACTTATGCGTGAATGAAGGCATTTTTCTTTTGCGTAGCACGCCTGCTCTATCCTATTCGATTGTTTTAGTTTTGGTTTGTATAACCATTTTGTTGTTTTCGCTTTAGCGATGGCGCTGGTGTTGTGTCGAGGACTTTATGTTCCAATCTTGGTGACTCGCTTCCGAGGCGGCGGTTCGAGTGTGTGACTAATTCTATGGTTGATGCGTTAGGATGGTATCGATCTTATTTGTTTGGTTCGAGTGAACCGGGCGTGTCCGCGATTTGTTTGGTTGTTGAGTGTTATTTGGGTTCCAAGTCCATTATATGGGCTTTGCATCTCGGCATGGTTGTTCTTGTCCGAACGTTGTGGTTAGAGATGCCCTTGTGTTTGGTGTATTTTGTATGTTGTTTAATTGACGCGAGGATTGAGTGGACGAATGCGTAGGCTTGTTCGATTTGTTCGTTTGGTTTAAATTTCGAGGACTAAAAGTTTATATGGGGGAGAGTTGTAACGCCTGCTTTGAATTAATATTATATTAATATTTTCAATTACCGATCGATATTTATTTTACATAAGATTAAATATATTAATCGATATATATATGATAATATATTTGGCGATGCTTTTGTTCGTCCGACTTTTATTCCGCTCGTTCGTAAAATATTATTCGAACTCGATGTTTAATTTCTAAATTATTTAAATTAATTGAATTAATAATATAATTAAGTTAGTGTGAGCAATTAGTGAGGATTGGGTTTTCACTTGTTGCTAGTAAGAACACATTATAACCTATTTCTCCTCATTTTCCTTCCATTCAAAATACCAAAACCAAACATAGAACTTGAAGCTAGTAAGAAACATAGTTATAAACTAAATTTTCCTCATTCTTCTCATTTGACAAAGCCAAGAATAGATGCCTAGAGAGAAAGAAAGGGTTTTGGAGAAGAAGAGCAAGAAGAAGGAGAGGAAGAACATGAGCAAGCTTGTGATTGAGCTTTGTAGAATTGCGGATCATCCAAACTAGAGGAAAGGGGTTTGATTCTCCATCTCATATTGTTAGGTTTTGATGTTTATGTTTTGATTTGGGAAAGTGGATGTTGATTTATAGAGTTTTGAGTTGATTGATTATTGGAAAATTAGAAGAGTTGAAGATGATAATAGAGGCTGGAATGTTAAAATGGAGTTTTCACATCGGCACCATCAACACGGGCCGCATTATCCTCTTGTATAAGAAATTTTGTTTCGTGTCCATCAACAAGAAGGGAGTTGATCAACACGGTGCCCGTGTTGATTCACCGACTTTGGTGATTTTGTGTTTCTACGGGTTTTCGACACGGGTCGTGTTGATGCACACGGGCCCGTGTTGATGCAATGTAGCCTCCAAAATTCGATTTTTTTTGCACTTTTGAAACCGATTATGTTTCGATTTTCCGATTCCTTGTGAATTTAATACAGTAAGTTACTTCCGAATTCAACAAAATTGATTACAGCTAAGTTTGACGCGTAGATCGAGTGGTGAGGTTGGTTTTGAAGTTGCAGTTTTTTTACGAGATGACCCAAATAGGCTAATTTACGGTTAGATTGAATCGGATTGTGTTTAGTGGATTTAAGGCACGTATGGACAATCCGATTTCAATGTTGACATTATGATTAATGTTATTAGAATGGCTTTGCGACGATTATAGGTGTTGGACTAATTTTCCGCTTTTGGGATTTGGTAAATTAATTGATAATGATGCGTGAATAAACATAATGTTGCGACGGTGTAGTTACTAAGGAATACTTGTTGATTATGCGATGCGAGGTTATATGTCTTTGTACATGATGATGTGATGATTATATTGATGTTGTTAATAAATGCATCCGATTTGTGAATGCATGATTTTGATGATAATGAATTATTGGTGATGTTTTGCATAGTGCAAATATGAGTGCATGATATATACTTATCTTGTTTTGGATGAATTATGGCGTGGGCTTTATGCCAATTTTGATGAGCGAAGATGATGTTTTTGTGTTGTGTTGTTTTATTGTCGAATTATACATTGCATTGGCGATTTATGGGCTTTATGCCAAGCGACGAGGCTTTTATGCTAAGCTACGAGGCTTTTATGCTAAGCGATGAGGCTTTTATGCCAAGTAACGAGGCTTTTATGCCAGTGTTCCTATTTATGGACAAAGCGACGGTACTACATGCATAACATAGTCGTGTTCATGGAGTCGGTTATGTTTATGTCCGAGTTGTTTGGCTAGGTTTTAATTAAATTGACGATGTTAAATTCATGATGATATATGATGTTTTGTTTGGTGAGGATCTTTATGATAAATATGAAATGAATATAACTGCATAATTTCATGATAACTAGGCGATGAATATAAATGATGAACTTTGTGACGATTTAATTTAGATGAAATGCTTAATGCAAATATGATGTGATGATGTTTGTGGACGATGGGCTTTAGCCAATTTGTGATGATTTGTTTATGTTGCTTATGTTATTAGCATTATTTAATGTTGTTGGTTGATGTTGTTTAAGACTGTCGTGTTAATTAGTGATGTATTAGCTTGTGACGATTTCGCAGGACAGAGGTTTATGTGTTGTTGTGATGGTTTGTGCCGATGAGGTTAAGGTATTAAGTGTAGATTATACACTTAGAATGACGATCAAAGTAAGTGAGATTTAGATAGGTGTTGGAATGCACTACTAACCTATATCTTTTATAATTCCAAAACTATATATATATACTTATCATGCCTTTAATTATATGTTTTGGAGTATCTCACCCTTTATTTTTGTTTCGTCGTTACCTTTATATTGGTAACGCAAGGTGTTATGAAGACGGAGATTAGCTGCTATTAGTTGAGTCGGTGTCGGTCCGACACGTAGCTCTTTGTTGCTTTCTTTGTAAATAAGAATCATACTTTATGAAAATATGATTTATTAAGGAAATTTATTAAAGAAGATGTTTTGATGTGTTTGAATCAATTTATGTCTTCTCCCATGCTATGTATCCTAGATTTATACTTTAAAGAAAATTGTTTAAAGTGAGTTATTTTTGGTGTGATGCCCAAGATTTAATTTATGAAAATTTTAAATTACTCGATTTTTGCATATTAAACTTTAAATTAAAGGCAATGATTGCTTTAAACCACACTAACTCCGAACGAAAAGAAACAGCCCGGAGTTTTCTTACGATGAATGAAGAAGAAAAGAAGATCAACTTCTCATGAGAGCTTCATTTATAATCCTCAAGAACATGATGAAGATCCATGAAGGGCGAGAGGTCAAAGAGTCTTTATGTTTACGATGGAAATGATAGAAAAGAAGAGAGTGAAAGAGTGTTATGGAGGAGTGTGAAGGTCAGTGGAGAAGGCAATAAAGTGGAGAGTAGGTGGTTACATTTGTTGACGGAGTTTGTTAGGGGTTGTTATGGTTGTGATGATCAAGAATTAATAGAGGAGCGTGAAGTTTTTGTCACTGAGGTGAAATGGAGGTGAGGCTAACGTAGTGCCTTTTTTTACGTATGTTTCTAACCCATTAAGACATTTTTCTCGCATGGCCAATAAAAGGAATGCAATACATGTTATGATCCATTTATCACCATGACGCCTTGCTTTTAGCAATCAAAGCAAACGGCAAGCCCGAACTCATGCTTATGCAAACCACTTTGCATAAAGATAATAACTCGATATACACGCCTTTTTGGACGAGATCCCAAGATTAAAATTATAGATGAATTGGCACAACAACTTTCATATTGAAAGTTTTTCAACCGATGTTCGCAGATTCTTAAAAATAGCCTTGAAGTCAAGAAACTATAATCGATAAAAAGTGTGTCGACAATGCCACAAACCTTTCCATACTTTTCCTCGACTTTACTTCCTTATAACTCCCGATCGGGCGATCCAACAAATTCGAACTCTTCTCCAAATTTGTAGCTTGTCGCAAGGTGAACAACTTTGTATTTGAACATTTTTGATACGGAGTCGATAGCTAAGAGAAAATCGAATCCTCAAGTCACAGTCCGACCATATAAACAAACACTCCAAAAGATTTCTAAGTGTTGATATTGTAAATATGACAAACTCATAACTTCCAAACTTCATAACTTTCGACACGAGTCGCAATGAATTCTATTTCTTCGCAAAGTTATAGACGCCACGTAGATGAACAAATTTCTTTTTAAGCATTTCTCAGTATCCATGAACTATATGAACATCAAACTCAAGTCGCCGATCTAGCCATGTGAAAACATCAGCAATATTTCACCAAGTGTTGACTTTGCACCCATGATGAATTTATAACTTCCGAAGCTTCATAACTTTCGATCGTAATCCCGAATGGATTTGACTTCTTCAACAAAGTTGTGGATTTTAAATGAATAACTTTGATTTTGAACTCGACACAAAATGATTCCTTGAAACATGTAAAATACTCCAAAGTAGGGTACTTGAATATGTTGAAAAGCACTCAAAATTCCACTAAGTGTAAACTTCAAAAGTTGTAAATTTCAAACTCGCCGCTCATAACTTGAGATCCGAGCATTTTTGAGAAATCTTCACTAGATAAATTCGAGTACGAAATGTGCTCTTCCAACGATTCCAAATTCGCAAACTTTCGATTACCACCGAGTGAGATAGAGAGTTGACAACATGGCTTCGGGATCATAACGCTCTTAAAACTTAGGAAAACTTCCTTAGTCTAAGATTACTTAAAAGGCAAGAAATCTCAATTTCTTCCGATTCTTCCGACTTTCATCAACAAATGCTCACGCTTAAGATATCACTTTGACAATAATTTTGACCGAAAGTCCATCTGGGTCAAACTTTGACTTTTGTTGACTTTTCATCGAGCACACTCAAATCTCTTTCCATTTGACCTTTCTTGATTTCTCATGAATTGTACAGATCAATAAGTTGTATACAGATACATTGAAACTCATCCAAGACCATAGAATCTCTTTGGGCTCAAATACTCGATCACAACACACTTTCGCCAAAAACTATAATCAATATCCGCAGGATAAGATCAAAGCCTCAAAATCTCGATTCTCATGAGATAGTCTCGAACTTTGGACACAATCGCCTTGTACATTGAGGTGACACTCAAAATAATGGAACCTCGATATTCAAATTCTTTAGGAATTAAACTTCTCTTCGTATCGGTGTACATTCACACGATTAGAAAATCTTGAACCCATGGTTAATGAATGAATGATATGCATGTAATTCTCCTATTGATTAAGTGTCAACCAACTTTATTGAAAAATGAAGAGGAGAATTTTGGAGTATAATAGAGAGTTCTCACCCATATAGAGATGATCAACCTTTAGACTCGTAAAGGAATACTAGAAGGTCTTATATAGTCAAGAATAAGCCAAGACACTTCAAGAGTGAAGGTCTAGAGCTTCGTAAAGAGAAACCTAAAGGTGGTACTTGAAGCGCGGAACCGTGGGTTTCAAAACGAAATGAGAAAGGTAAGATATTCTTTGTTTTAACCTGGAGTCGTTGGATGCCATGATGTTGTCCTCAAAGTATGATTATGGCGATAAGTCGTCCACGACAACATGTATTTTCGTGGTGTCTTCTTTCCTGTCAAACTACTATTGGTTGGAATTGCTACCCACTGTTAAACATATTTGATGGAGGAGATAGAGATGAGAGGAAAGAAATCGACCGTCGATGCAATGGTGAGCCATGTCAGCTTTTACTAAAGCCCCATGGTGGATATCAATTATACTTTAAAAATGCAATGCATGAAACCCTTAATTTTATAGTGATGTCTAAGGGTTTTAATATTGTTGTTGGTGCTATAGATGTTGGAAATCTACCTAAACCTATGATAATTTCTACCAATCTTGACAAACAAGATTGATATCACCACACAATAACAATGAATAATTAAAGAAATAATAAGAAGAAAAAATTATTTTCTATGCAGTTTCTCTCCGCCAAAAAATTATGGAAAACTTCTTTATTCACTTTGCAACTACAAAATTTTGTGAATGACTTGATACAACAAAAATAGGGGTTGTTAGTTCCGTGTTGGCAACAATTTTGCAAAATATACCGCCCAGAAATGTCACCAAGAATGCCTTAACATGTGAAGCAAAATGTATCATTAATTTCATAAGATGTCAAAATGTATGTCTTGACATGTGCTCAAAATCGAATCCGATTTCTTTTAGAAGTTTTAGGCGCATTTATTTAAGTTGTTTGCTTAAAGTTAGCAAGTTTATGTAAAACTTTTGTTGCCACTTTTGGAGAACTTTTATCCTACTTTCATGGAGAAAGTAATGGAAAGCGCTGAAGATTGGTGTGAAGCATAGCCTAGTTGTTGTTCATATAAAAGGACAATCAACCCTACATGCAGAAAGTTAGTTACACTAAAGGATGCTAAATGTACTGGTTTAGAATTTAAGTTTTAGTCTATGTTAATTATTCCTCGTGAGCCACTCTTGTATTGTTTAATACTCGAGCTGGACGTTAGTTGAGTTGTAACTTGTTAATCATCTAATCTTTGAAGCAAGGATGTTATGTGTCTTTGAAGTGTGTCTTCAAGTCTTTACGGTCTTTATCACAAAGTGTGTGATTGAGGGGAGTGATGAGAGGTTTCTGGCATCTAAGAGGTTCTGGTATAAGTGTCATTGATAGTGATTATGTGAGGGTTGTAAACGGGGAGTTTAACTCTAAATTAATAGTGCTGATAGTGGACTTCACCCCGGCTTGGTAGCCTCCAAACGAGGGTGTGATTACTCCTCGACCTTCGTCTGGAAGATAACTTTCACCTGTTGGGGAAATTTCACTTGAAAGGATATGATTAGTTCTATGCGATTATGATGCATGTGATTATATAATAATGCTTGTGGAATGATATATGCACATGTTATGACTTTTATGTATAATATATGAATGTAGATGTTGTGGTATTTCAAAACATATCCATCTTGAAGGAGATAGGAACGTTTCAGTGGGGATCTTTGATTTCAGCTTGGTGAAACCACCCAACCTAACTTCCAACCGGTGTATCAATGGAGTCGCCATCGAACGCCTTTATCCTACCACGGAGAAAGGAAAACATCGAGTAAACCTCAAGGGGAGAAATCGTGGTCCCACGATTGAGAGATCGAGAGAATCTAGGTAAGGAGTTAGTTACGCGAGGGGGATTTAGCACCCCACACGCCTGTAGTACAAGATCCACTTTACCGGCCAGGGTGGTGATATATCTATCTATGCTTAAACGCTACAATGCATGCAAATGAAAGAGAAAATAAAGAAACCACGGGAAAATAAGGAAGATTATAAAGATTGCTCGATCGAGCCCCATGACAAGATGTCTATGTGTTCCGCTGCGCAATGGGAAAGTCGAGTGTCAGTTCGGCTCACTTGTTTTGTGGGTTTTGTGTTTTTACTTCAGGAAAAGGTTTTAAACAAAAAAGAAAATGCGCCCGTAGGCGAAAAGAGTTTGTCTTGGTTTGTTGGTTTTACCTTGAAAAAGGAGTTCAAACCATTATTAAGTGTTATGTTTTCAAAAGAGAAAAGAAAGCAAGTTTTAGTTTTAATTACATGCAAGGATGCAAAAGGAAACTAGCAAAACAAAAGGGAGACTAGCTAAGTACTAACCCTAATGTTGGCATGCAAATATTGGACCTATGGTTGAGGACGAAGGGAATCTTACCTATGTTAATACGCGATGATGTAAATCCTAATGTCTAGGCTCGAACCTATCCAAATCGAGCAATCTTAAGGAAATCAAACAAATCAAACACAATCAACAAGTAGAATCGCCTTACAACGGGTCTTTAAATAAACCATAGGGGTTCCTGAACATGCTCCAACTACATAAGCCCCATCATGCATCTCTATTCCTACTTCTCATGGTAAAAGAAAGCTGTAAAGCCCTACTTCTCATGATATCTAGGAAATTTGTAAGAGAATGTGATAAATGGTGTAGAAACTACCAAATGGATATAGAATCCGAAGAGCACGCGAGCTAAAGAAATACTCGAAAAAACAAGCATCGCAGCTATGCAATAAGAGTAAACCGTGAGAATGGTTTAAAGCATAAAAACAAGCGGAATAAGCGTCGATACGCATCCGAAGTGATAACGCATGTAAGAACGAGATTAGACCAAACAAAACAAGGTAGGAGGGATGCACACGTGGGTGTACAAACACGAAACACCTACAAGAAGGGAGTTAGACCCAAAAGGCAAGCACAAGTATGTATACGTGAGTATACAAACGCAAAACATCTGAGAGTTGTGTCGTATGTATATCCAACACAAGCCCCTGCATCAAACACATGTCAAACCATGCTTAGGAATGTTAGAGCACCTACTGTTTGCAGTTAAAACTAAGAAAGAACAGAAAAAACCAGTCCAGGTCGCGCTTAGCCTGCTATATCGCGCTAAGCGCGACCAAATAGAAACTTTGGCGCTTATCCTGCTCTGGACCATGCTAAGCGCGACCTACAAAACAAAAGTTAGTAAGTTTAGTGCTTAGCGCGATCTTGGTGGCACTAGGCACGGTCTGCAACCTGCATGAACATGTGAGGAATGAAAATCAAATGATAATTCCAATGTTCATGTGTGAACAATGCAATACGCGAAATGCTAATGTGAATGATAATCCAATGTTCATGTGAGAATCAAATGCATGAACATGTGAAGAATGCGAATCAAAATAATAACCCAATGTTCATGGATGCAAGTCAAATGCATGAACATGCAAGGAATACAAATCAAAATGATAATCCAATGTTCATATGCAAAGGAACAATGCATGAACATGCGAGGAATGCGAATCAAGATGATAACTCCAATGTTCAAGGATACAAGTCAAATGCATGAACATGCAAGGAATGCAAATCAAAATGATAATTCCAATGTTCATGTGCAAAGGAACAATGTATGAACATGCGAGGAATGCGAATCAAGATGATAACTCCAATGCTCAACGACATAAGTCAAATGCATGAATATGCAAATCAAAATGATAACTCCAATATAAATGATAATTCCAATGTTTATGTGCAAAGTTATGATGTATGAGCATATTAAGAATGCAAGTTGAGACAACAATTTAATGTTCATAGATAAGATGATGTATGAACCTGCTAAGAAGGCAACCAAACAAGAATTCTAATGCTCATAGCAAAGGAATAATGCAAGCAAGTCATATTACTAGAAGTATTGGAAGCTCTCATTCAATTCTAGGTTATGCATTAACACAAACACTTGAAATGCATATGTAATAGATTTATGTACGCTGGCATTGTGTGCCTAGTGATCAAAATGCTTTGAAATCTACATGTCGACGCACTTTGAATGCAAATTACCTCAAATCAACATGAATCAATGTAAATCAATAAACTAAATGCTCTAATGCATGAGCATGTAATAGATAATGCAAGATGCATAAATTTGTGACCTATATGCAAGGTAAATATAAATGCACAAGAGTATATGCATGCTATGTACAAAATCCCATCGACACAAATAAGGTCATAAAATCCAATTCAAATCGTAGAATTCAAGAACGAAAGCTCTCAAATCAATCTATAATGAATTTGCATGCAATTTCAGATTCAATTTCAAGAAAAGCTAAAAGTCAATAATAGTTAAAATAAGTGCTTAGTTGAACTAAACACTTACTTGAACTTGAAGTTTGAATCAAATTGAAGAAGAATTCTTGTGCTCTTCAAAGAATATACCAAATTAGTACCTAATTGATAATAATCATTGAAATTAACCTGGATTCTTGAGGAAAACTTGGAATCTTCAATGAAGAATTAAAGAAGATGAAGAAGAAATCCTTAAATCTTGAAATTGAAGAGGAATCAAGAGAAACAGTTCCTTCTATGTCATATTCGAGAGGAAGGAGGAGAATAGGAATAAGATCCTGGAGAGAAGCTAGGATGAGAAAACCAGAAAGCTCAAGGGCGCGAAGGCTGGGAGGCGTAGCATGTCTATGGTGAGACAGTGTCGAGGTTCGTTGCGACCTGTGGTGCTTGCTTGGAGGGAAATTGAAGTTTGAACTTTGTTCTGAGTTTTTCTTTGATTTGAGAGAGAATTAGAGTGTGATTGGTAGTGAAAATTAAGAAAATGATGTGTTATTGTGATTTGTGAAGGGAAAATCTATTTATAGTTTTAGGAGTTGGGCCTAAACATAATCAAGCTCAAATCATGATTATCCAAATAATTTTTCATTATTCTAAAACAGCCAAATCCATACGAAATTTGAAGTCTAAATGTAAACGAAGGTGTCCATAATGCGAATTTGTTATGCGTGAAGAAAAATTTCGACTTGATCGGATAAACGGTCAAGGAAATATGAATTTTGAAGTTTCAACCAGAATTTTCGTGCTACTAACGCATGCAAAATTCGATTTGCGCCGGATAAAATGCCTTGAACGAGGGTTTTCGATCACAATTTGCAAATGAGTATTTGAGATAATCAAATCTAACGAATTTGTGAACTTTTGAACCGGGTCCTCGCTTTGATAAAATAGAGCAAGATATGATTTGTCTAACTTCGCATCGATGAAAATCACCGCTCAACTCAAAATCAACTTCAAAGAATAAACTCGCATCGATTGGCGAGGAATAAGCTCTCAAATGGTTATAAGTGTTATAATGTTATGATGTTCAAAATAGCAAGAACAAGCAATTCACACAACAACCCTAGGTTTAAGGCTTGCGGAGGTATAGGTGTCTCTATCCTACCGAGTTTAAGTTGGTTCAACCTGTTCTACAATAGTAATTCTTCTAGGAATCTCATATCATGAATCTTTCTCGCAGGATTTATTATAATACCAAATACCAAATGGTCATCGAAACATCCCGAAAGTCGAATCTCAATGAGCGTAGCATCGAAAGTATCAACCAACCTCACCACACTAAAGCCGACTATCTCATTACCTTCTAATGGCTAAAGTGGGTCAATTAGATTCTAAAAGTTTAGTTAGTGTTGATGACACCACATAGATGCCAAATATTTCCTCAATCGAACATGAGGAACATCAGACATCCAAAGTGTCACACAACGATCCATCATTTTATCTATTCTGGTCTACGCCAGACAGTCGCGATGATATATTGCTACTTACCTAAGGAAACCTGGATCCGGGTGTAGGATCCCCCACAAATATAATACCCAAGCATACCCTTAAAAGTAAAGCATAAAAGCAAATAGAAAACGATTTAAAAGTGACTTAAAACCCTAAGGTAACCTCTCTTTAGGTAGTCTTCCTAGCAGAGTCGCCAGTTCTATAACACGGTGGGAGAACTGACTTGTTTGTTTTGTGTTTTATCACAAATGTTGTGGATAGCAAGAGTCGCCACCGACTTTTCTTTTATCCAATAAAGGAAAGGTGAAAAGATCAGGAAAAACCTTTTATCGATTCTGAGTACGGGAGGTAATGATGAAAAGGTAAGGTATTAGCACCCTTCCATCCAGTTATCTATGGGCTATTAATTGCTTAGCTCACTTTTGAAACTTTTATTTATGTGTGTATGATTTGAAAAGTATTTGAAAAGTATTTTGCTTTGATTTAATGATTCTTGTATCGCCTTTAAGAATGTATACGAAGTGTTTGAAAATATTTCGAAAAGTCTAACATTGTAATGATTCTCATTGGAATGTATAAAGTGTTTGTTTGAAAAATATTTTGAAAAGTATTTTGATTGATTGGAGCAAGCAATTTAGAGTCTTTATTACCTACTTAGAAGGTCGTTTTGTTATTTTCCTTCTCCTTTAGGACAACGCTATCTATACCATTAGTTTGTAGGTAATTCCATTCTGATGTGAAGGGACGGACGTAGGGTCATCGATGGTCATTGAAGGCAACATGTAAGGATACCTTAGTATTTCGTGAGAAACGATCATCACTTATTCAGCAACAATCGAGGACGATCATATATTTGTAGGCATCATCGAGGGTCATCGAGGGACATGATCTTCGTGATAATTTTTGAATCGAGGGACGTTTGCTAATGATACCGCTACGTTCGAGGGACATGACCATTTTTATTTGAAAGGCAACAAGAGAGGATACACTAAGGGTACAAGTGTGAAGAGTGTGTTCAATTTAGATATTTTATCTTGATTGTTAAGGTGATCTACTTATTGATTGATTAGTATTACCATACAATCCTATTAGCATACATCTAAGCAGTTTATAGACTTATAAGGGTACTTAAAGTAAAATGAAAAGTAAAGGTCCCACGCTATATTATGACTTTGGGGCGATATGTAATAAGTGGTGTGAAAAGTAAAATGAGAAATTAAATCTACGCTTATTACAAAAAAACCTTATGACCTATACATCGATTTCTAGAATTTAAATGCAAAACCAATAAATAAATAATTAGAAAATGTTTTAATACTTATGAAAATATTCTAAACCCTAATTATTAAAGAAAATATTTTTGGTATTTTGCAATTGATTTTAATTAAGAAAACCTAATTCTAAATTAATTAGAAATTAATTATGAAAATAATTTAAATGTGAAGAAAAAATAGAATATTTTCATGAAAATTAATTAAACAATTTTAACCTAAATCTAAAATAAAAATATATTTTAGGGTTTTTTATTAAAAATATTTGAAAAATAGAAAAGAAAAATAAGAAAATATGAGAAAATAAGGTTAGTGTAAAAATTGGCAAAAATATTTTGGTAGAGGCTGTGTTTGAACCCAAGTCCTCTTGGTGGTAGGTCCACACGCTGCCATCCGAGCCACCGTGTTAGATGTTACTAGAATCAAACAAATATAATATATAATAAAATAAAATTTAAAATATATTTGAAAAGAAACATCGCCAAGGGGCTTCGCCCCCGATTTGAATTTTCTAAAGCTTTTACCGCTAATCCGTGGTAAACCTTTACTTACTTGGTCTTCAATCATTATATAGCACTTGCATATTTGTAAAATCAAATACAATCAATATAAATTACTTGTGAGACCATGGTTCAATTGTAATTGAGGTCCTGAGCACGATGGTACTCATAGATTGGTCCAATTTTACCTAAATAAGAAAACCCCAAATTGGAGCTTCAAACCCTAACCATGGGAGTCGTGTACCGCACTCAAACTTGAATTGAACTATAATGAAAGCATCTAATAACATCGTGAACACAAATATGTTAACAATTCATGTAAGAAATGTGCAAGTATGAAATCGAAAGTTGAAAAAGTTTGGAAACCGAAATTGCAATTTTACGCTAAAGTTTGGATTGTTTGTGTACGTCCGAATTGATCGAGGCATCGATGAATCTAATGTACACCTAGGAATGGCTTGAATCAATCAAATTCTTGGTATGCAACTAACTTGAATGCCACAGTTTTCTTGAGCTCCAAGGCAAATATTTGATTTAATTTCTGATTGAAAACAAATCAAATACGCCTCATGCAATAACTTGACAATTTATTATATTTAAAATTGAATTAAAAGGAATTAGTCAAAAATAAATAAAATAAATAGGAACATGGAGTTTATATGGGCTTTGGAATCTCTTGGTAATGTTAGAAACAAGTTTGAACCAAAGAAATATAGGCCCATTTGAAAAAATTTCAAGTTTGATCAATATTTTCTTCATCTATTTCTTCAAAATTTCCATTTTTCCCAAGACATAACTTGCTCAATTTTTATCATTTGAAGTGTTCTGGACCTTTTAGAAAGCTTAAGATGTCCTATAAATGCTACTTTTGTTTTCATCTTCATTGAAGCTTCCATGCTCATGTACACTTTGGAAAAAGATGACTTTTGTTGACTCTTTAGAAGGACTTATAATGTCTTGATCCCTAACTCTCAAATGAAGCATTTTGGCAAAGCTGTGGTCACAAAGTTTTAGAGAATTGAATTCCTTTAAATGATATTTGGCTGAAATATTTATAATGAAGTATGTGAAAGTTATGCCTGGTCAAAGTTCTGTTGACTTTTATCAAAAACCCTAATTTAGAGACTTTGTCTTTAACCAATTCTTTGAATTTTCTTGATGAATCATGATCAACCCTTGATCAAATTATTACTGTGACTTAAAAATCTTATGGTTGACCAAAATAATGAAGTTTGATCAGATGTTGACCACAGCTGACTTTTGTCCAACACAACCGATTTTCAACCATTTGAGCAATTGACGGAGTAAACTTGAGTTATAAGGCTTGAAACTTGACATAGTGATATCTTGAGACATGAGGAGGCATGATGCTCACTGAGGCAATAGAAACCATTTTGACTTGAGAGAATCAAAACCTAGTTGTGAGTTGTTTACTTAGGAAAGGGTTCATCCGGTCAACCTTCGAGGAACTCTTGAGTATGGAGATGTGTATTGATTTGAAAATAGGACAAATTTTAGGGTATAACACTCACTTTATCCAGAATCGAAACCTTCACAATATCCTTGACAATGTTGTCGGGGTGCACCATACCTAAAATATATAAAACTATGTTAAAACTAGGAAAATTATGGTAAAACAGAATTATGGTTTTATGCATCAGGGAATATTTCGCAAGTTAACTAGTGAATTTTTACTGGTGAACTTCGCAGGTTAACTTGCAAAGCGATGCTTTTTTATGCATCACTTTAACAACAACAATGTAGTAAATGTAGGTTGAGGGAATGAATGTTTACCTCAAATTGTAGCTTCCAATGCTCACTTTGCTAGGATCACACACTTGAAACTTGATTTGGAGAAAAAAATTATATTGATTTTGGGTGAAGTCTAGAGGGTTTTTGTAGAAAATAGGATGAAATAGGAAAAGAGGTGACCATGTGTAATACGGTGAACTGACTTTGAGATTTTTGTATCGCAAATGTGCGGATAGCAAGAGTCGCCACCGACCTTTCTTTTATCCAATTAAGGGAAGGTGAAAGAAACAGAAAAGACCGCATTCTTCGAGTAAGGGAGAAGGTTATGAAAGGGAAGGTATTAGCACCCTTTCCATCCGTAGTTATCTACGGCCTTAGTTGTTTTAGACTCTTTAAAATTGTGCTTCGCTTGTTTGACAAAATTGTTTTGAAAATGCATTTCGCTTTGACTTTGTAATGATTCATGTAGAATGTATACAAAGTGTTCGGAAATGTTTGAAAGAGTTTGAACTTTGACAAAAGTGTAAGGTGTGAAAAGTATTTGATTTGAGCAAGCAACTAAAAGTCTTATTACCAACCTTGAATTGCCATGTTATTTTATCGTTCCTTTAGAATAGCGCTATCCGTATCATTAGTTGATAGGTAACCCTATTCGTTGATGTAGAAGGGACATTCGAAGGACATCTTATGGTCATAGAAGGTAACTGTAGGAAGTATCCTAGCACATTCAAGGACCATCATCATTTTCGAGGGCGACAATCGAGGGTCAAGATCATGTATTCGGAGGCGACATCGGGTCTTATGATCTTTGTATCGAAGGGACTATGATGATATATTTGTAGGCAATAAATAGGATACCTCTACGCTCTAGGACTTGACCATTTGTATTAAAGGCAACGAGAGAATTACCCTAAGGGGTGAGTGTGTGTGAAAAGAGTCAAATTCAGTATGTTATCTTGAAAATTAAGAGTGATCTATGTTCAATTTTATCTTGCCATACGCTACTAATTACTAGCAGCTTATAGGGAAAGGAAATTAAATTGCGTAGCGGTGCGGAAAGATAAATCCTACGCTATTACAAGGCTTTAAGTATACATAATTGAGAGTAAAAATAAAAGTCCTAATTAAACTATTACATCCCATAGGCAATTACATAATTGGAAAAGCGATAAAAACGCCCAAACGGTAAACTTGGAGCGAGATGAAAAAATCGTGAAACGGAAGAAATTGCATAAGAGAAAATGTTAGTAAAATAAGAATTTTTGAATGAGAAAAGTTTTTATGCAAATAATGACATTAATATGATAAAATAATTTTTGGGAATTTTGAGTTAATTTGATAATTAAAATCAATTAAAAGCTATTTAAATGATAAATTAGCAATTAAATTAAATATGCATGCAAAATAATTATTTTAATTTCATAAATTAAATAAACATTTTTCTCGATGAGTATGCAAAAATAAATATTTTGGCGTTTTTTAAATGCATGATAAAATACGAAGATAAAATAAATTGAATGAAAATATTAAAAGAAAATAAGAAAAATATGAAAATAGTTAGTTTTGTAAAAGGGAAAAAGAATTGGTCTTGCCAGAATTGAACCTAGACCTCGAGGAGAATCTTCCCATTCCAACGCCTTAACCACTAGCCATCTTGCACTTGGTGTTTGTGAAGTTGAAATCAAATGAATATAAGATAGCACGTGTCATGGATGTATTTCAAACACAGCGAAAGACCCTACCAATACGAATGGATGAATCGTAGAGAGCCATCGCCACGC
Organism: Vicia sativa; assembly: GCA_021764765.1. NCBI lineage: Eukaryota > Viridiplantae > Streptophyta > Magnoliopsida > Fabales > Fabaceae > Vicia > Vicia sativa. The sequence continues at coordinate 53,626,252 of CM038796.1, forward strand.
CAACCCTCCGAGTCACCAGTCGACGCCGGAGTTCTAGTCTTCCGCCTTCTCCACCATATCAATTTCAAACCCGCAAAATACGTAGAATCAAAGCAAAAGAAAGACCTATTCCCCTAATTCGACCCTTCCGAAGTTCAATGGTGCCATTGGTTTCTCTTGAAAGTGATTGTATAGTTACTTGAACGAAACAATCGCTTAGCTATGGTGATTTGAGTTCTACACGCCTAAGCTTGCATGTAATGCTTCATTCATGACCTAACAAACATCCTGAATCCATACAAACACACAAAAACATTAACAATGCATGAATAATAAAATTAATTTTAAAAATATACCAAATCGAGAGTGTATCGGCGCGCCTGGCTTAGCAAGGATATGATCGATTCCTGGGAACCTCGTGAACACAAAGGAAGGCTTGAATTGATTGAAAACGGCTGGAACTTGAAACACGATTTTGACAATTTGAGAAAAATTTGGCAAAATAAGGGTCAGGGGTTAGGTTTCGTGTCTTGTTCTTGGCAAATATTGGTATTTATAGAGTGAAATGAGGCAAGTGAGAGTGAAAAAGATTGATATTGAATGCAAAACTTTCTTTTCAAATCAAATCAAATTTCTTGAAATTTGATTTTCCTTCCATGAGAGGCTAGCACTTAATTTGCTATGTTTCATGGGCTATCTGGACCTCAAGCTTGATAAAAATCCACTCTCTTGAAAATATATCTTATTTTCATATTTATTTAATTTAAATTTAAATTAAATGGTTTTAAATTCAAAATAAATCAATAAAATAAAATGTGGTCATGGCAAGGCATCAATAGGTCACAAATAATATTATGATCATTTTTGGATCATAAAATTATAGGCCTATTTGGAAAAAATTGCATTTTGACAAATATCTCCTTTTGTGCAATTGTTCAAAAATGCCCAACTTATGAATGGTGTATTTTCCTCAATTTTCCACATTTTTGAGTGTTCTTGACTTTTAGAAAGCTCTATGTCCTCCTCAACCAACCTCTTTGGTTTCATCTCAATTGGAGTTTCCATGCTCAATAAATCTTCAAAACAAAATGTTGACTTTTTGTTGACTTTGAAAAGGACCTGTAATGTTTTGATCCATACCTTCCAAATGAAGCATCTTTTGGACATTCTTGTCAGACATGAAGTTGTAGAGAATTGAATTTCCTTCAAAACAAGAGGTGGTGGAAAATTCTCGAGAAAGCATGAAGAAGTTATGCTCACCAAAGTTTGGTTGACTTTTCACTAGGAAACCTAATTTGGAAAGTTTGACTTTTGAGCAAATCTTGAGTTTTCTTGATGAATCATGATCAACCCTTGATCAAATGATGAATGACTTCAAAATGAGGATGTTGACCAAAATCGAAAGTTTTACAAAGATGTTGACCATAGCTTGACTTTTGTCCAATACAATTGATTTTCAACCATCTGAGCAATTGTCTGAGGAAACTTGATTTGTGAGGCCTGAAACTTGACATGGAGAATCTTTGAAGCATATGAGGAGGCATGATGACCATAGGAGATGTTAGAAGTCCATCTGGATCTCGAGAAATACCAAACCCTAGTTTGGGTTGATTGTCCAGAGAGGTTTGTCTGATCAACCTTGAGGAATCCTAGCGGATTTGAATGTCTTAAGAAGTAGAAGGCAAATTTTGGGGTAATGGCATGCCCCTGCTCAATCTTCTTGTATCGAAGGGTTAGATCGCATGTCGCCTTTCGCGTGACTGTGGAGGTAAGATGATTGAACACCTAAAGTACCAAATTTGCACTCGTCACCGGGCTAATGACGCGGGAATGGGCTTACAGATGCCATCTGGAGAAGTTGGAAACTTCCTTGGGGAATGAGTCATACGCTAGACTCGAGATTGCTGTTTGAATAAGAGAACTAGCGAGATGGGTAAGATGCCATCCGACTAATCGATGTGGGAGCCGAGCCGACGCTAGGCTTTGTAGATGTTCCCGAAGGAGCATGGAGATGGGCTTAAGATGCCATCCGAGGAATGACGCTAGACTTCGTGCTCATCTTTGAATGAAGTTATTGGCTTGTATTGGTTTTTTAACCAAATATGCAGCATTCTGCAGGTGGAGACATGTTGACAAGTAGTCGGAGATGGGCTTAAGATCCCATCCAAGGCAACTGAGTCGTACGCCAGACTCTGTAGTTGTTGTTGATAATAAGAGAGAGTCAGAATAAATCTTCGTGCTAATTATTCTGGGGGGATAATAGTTGGCGAAATATGGACAGCTTCCCTGTTGTGCTTCGGGTATTGGTCCAATGCCTGTTATCGGAGGATAACTTGTGATCGTTCAGATAGTTCTCCCGTCTGGATTCGGGTATTAATCCTGGATCTATTGTCGGAGGACAACAAGGGCGGTCGTTTAGATAGTTTTCCGTCTCCGCTTCGCATTAATCCTGACTAGTTGTCGGAGGACAAACCGCTACCGTTAGATAGTTTTCCGCCTAGCCGGGCATTAATCCCGACCTGCTTGTTTTAGAAGTGATTTTCACCGCTTTGAAAAACAAGAGAAACTTTGATAGAATATTGTTAGTTTGATGAAGTATGATGGCGATTGATGTGTATGAATGATATATGCATAAATTATGACTTTTATGAGTAATGTATGAATGATAGATGTTGTGGTATTTCAAAACATATCCATCTTGAAGAAGATGCGGATGTTCTGCTTGGAAATTTCTGACTTCTGTTTGGGGGTGAAGCGGATCGAAAACCTTAATTCCTCTGATGCACTATCTGACCAAGTCTTGAGCCTTAGATATTGTTGAGGATGGTAGAGATCAAGAGACGCGCCGCTGAGGATCTTGTGCATAGACCTTGTTGGGGAAAAATTTGGAGGTACTCTACTGGGGATCTTACGTGTAAATCCTGCTGGAGAGTAATTAATAATTGCTGGGAGACCGGGCTAGAAGAATCTGGAGCCCGTTGTAATCTCTGGCTGGGGGATAAAGGATGTAGGTTACCTCCGATGCACTATCTGACCAAGTTTCAGGTTTGGATACTGCCGCTGCCGGGGAAAAGGGGAATTGTCGAGAGATATTCTGCTTGGGATAAATACCTCGGCTGGGGATGAAATGTTATTGCTCGAAGACTGATGTAACATGATTTAGTTGAGTGGAATCACTTGTCATAATTCCAATATGCAGCCTCCATCTTCTCAAAGATTTCATATCGTTTCTCAAGATTCCCCTATTGACTTCAAATCAAGCTAGGTTT
>CM038796.1:53629599-53690905 GCA_021764765.1 Vicia sativa
ATTTCTCCGATGGCACAATGATCAAACCTCAAAACACGAAATTTAAAGAGCAAAAGGATACCCTACCCCTAAACCGACCCTACGAATCCAATGGTGCTATTATTTGCCCCGAAAATGCTCGATTAACTCGGTTCGATTCAAACAATTCTTCAACCCTAACAATGGCAATGGATGATTTCACGTGTACGCTGCATGTAAAGTATTAAATGCACTCTAATGAATGTCCCAACATAAACAAACACACAAAAGCATTAATAACACATGAATAATGAAATTCAATTTCATAAATATACCAAATCGAAAGTGTGCTTAGGATCAGTTCTCGCGCCTTGGCCTGGGCTGAGGTACGCTTGTCATTGGAACCTCCGAGCAAGATTGAATGCTCAAAACACCTTGAATTTGGCGGAAATTGGAAATCGAAATTGCAACTTTATGGAAAATTTTGGCAAAATAAGGGTTAGTGTAAGGGCTAGGGTTTCGCCCTCTTGTTTGTTCACAATGTCCGCAATTTATAGAAGAGGTTCGATGGCAAAAGAGTGAAAAAGATTGGATCATTGATGTGCAAATATTTTCTTGAAAATCAAATCAAATTTTGAAGAAAATATGATTTTCTCATCAATGCCATGGCTTGCAATTTGGTAAATGGTGTGGGCTTTCTTGGACATTAAGAGATATAAATCAAATTTTAATTGAAAAATAACTTAATTTTCATATTTTACATAATTTATTTTTGAATTAAATGTTGTAGAATTCAAATATAAACCATGAAAATAGAAAATCACCAATGCCAAGCTTTTATGGGTCAAAAATAACATCATGAACAAGTTTGGATCAAAAGATTATAGGCCCATTTGGAAAATTTTGCATTTTGACCAAAATGTCCTTTTGTGCAATTGTCCAAAATTGCCCAACTTCTTAATAGTGTATCTTGCTCAATTTTCCACATTTTTGAGTGTTCTTGGACTTTTTGGAAAGTTCTAAGAGTCCTCTAACCAATGTCTTTGGTCTCATCTCATTTGGAGTTACCATGCTCAATATATCTTCAAAACAAAAAGTTGACTTTTGTTGACTTTGAAATGACCTGAATGTTTTGAGCTATACCTCTCAAATGAAGCATTTTTGGACATTCTTGTGAGACATGAAGTTGTAGAGAATTGAATTTCCTTCAAAACAAGAGGTGGTGGAAAAATTTCGAGAAAGTATGAGAAAGTTATGATCACAAAGTTCAGTTGACTTTTCATCTAAACCCTAATTTAGAAAGTTTGACTTTGGGCAAATCTTGAGTTTTCTTGATGAATCATGATCATCCCTTGATCAAATGATGAATGTAACTTCAAAATGAGGATGTTGACCAAAATCGGTTTTGACCGTAGGTTGACCACAGTTGACTTTTTGTCCAATACACACCGATTTTCAACCATCCGAGCAATTGTCGAGGAAACTTGACTGTGAAGCTTGAAATTTGACATGGAGAATCTTTGCATATGAGGAGGCATGGAGGCCTTGGAGATGTTGGAAACCCACCTTGACTTGAGAGATACCAAACCCTAGCTTGGGTTGATTGTCTAGAGAGTTTGTCCGATCAACTCTTGAGGAACTTTGAGCATAGATGTATGAAATCTTTGAGAAGATGGAGGCATATTTTGGGGTATGACAAGTGATTCCACTCAACTAAATCATGTTACATCATCTTCAAGAGCAATAACATTTCATCCCCAAATTTATAGTATTTATCCCAAGAGTAATATCTCTCACAATTCCTCTTTTCCCCGCAACAAGATCCAAAAACCAAATTTTTCGATAGTGCACCTGAGGTAACCTACATCCTTATCCCACCTAGAGATTACAACGGGCCCGTGACAGATCCACTCCTAACAGGCCTGATGGAGAGATATGCTTGACATTACCTCCATAATTTATGATATCATCACACCATGCATCATACTTGCATCAAACTAACAATATTCTATCAAAGTTTCTCTTGTTTTTTCAAAATGTGTGAAAATCACTTCTAAAGCAAATGTGTCCAGATTAATGCCCAAGCGACGGAAAACTATCTCAACGATCGCCCAGCTTGTCCTCCGACAACTAGTCCAGATTAATGCCCTGCCGACGGAAAACTATCTAAACGATCGCCTTGTTGTCCTCCGACAATAGATCCGTGGATTAATACCAATCCGCACGGAGAACTATCTCGAACGATCACAAGTTATCCTCCGATAATGTGCATTGGACCAATAACCAAGCACAACAAGGAAGTCATATTTCGCCAACTATTATCCCCCCAGAATAATTAGCACGAAGATTTATTCTGACTCTCTCTTATTATCAACAACAACTACAGAGTCTGGCGTACGACTCAGTTGCCTTGGATGGGATCTTAAGCCCATCTCCGACTACTTGTCAACATGTCTCCACCTGCAGAATGCTGCATATTTGGTTAAAAAACCAATACAAGCCAATAACTTCATTCAAAGATGAGCACGAAGTCTAGCGTACGACTCCCTCCGGATGGCATCTTAAGCCCATCTCCATGCTCCTTTCCAGAAACATCTACAAAGCCTAGCGTACGGCTCACTCCCCAACATCGATTAGTCCAGATGGCATCTTAAGCCCATCTCCGCTAGTTCTCTTATTCAAACAGCAATCTCGAGTCTAGCGTATGACTCATTCCCCAGGGAAGTTTCCAACTTCTCCAGATGGCATCTGTAAGCCCATTCCCGCGTCATTAGCCAGCAGCGAGTGCAAATTTTCACGTGTACTCGAGTGTTCAATCATCTTCTACCGGTCACGAAAGGCGAACATGCCAATCTAACCCTTCCAGTACAAGAAGATTGAACAGGGGCAGCTGTCATACCCCAAAATTTGCCTTCCTACTTCTTAAGACATTCCGTAAATCCATGCTCAAGGATTCCTCAAGGGTTGATCAGACAAACCCTCTCCTAGACAATCAACCCAAACTAGGGTTTGGTATTTCTCAGATCCAGATGGACTTCTAACATCTCCTATGGTCATCATGCCTCCTCATATGCTTCAAAGATTCTCCATGTCAAGTTTCAGGCCTCACAAATCAAGTTTCCTCAGACAATTGCTCAGATGGTTGAAAATCAATTGTATTGGACAAAAAGTCAACTGTGGTCAACATACTGTAAAACTTTCTGATTTTTGGTCAACATCCTCATTTTGAAGTCACATTCATCATTTGATCAAGGGTTGATCATGATTCATCAAGAAAACTCAAGATTTGCTCAAAAGTCAAACTTTCCAAATTAGGGTTTCCTAGTGAAAAGTCAACCAAACTTTGACTGAGCATAACTTCTTCATGCTTTCTCAGAAATTTTTCCACCACCTCTTGTTTTGAAGGAAATTCAATTCTCTACAACTTCATGTCTGACAAGAATGTCCAAAAGATGCTTCATTTGGAAGGTATGGATCAAAACATTACAGGTCCTTTTCAAAGTCAACAAAAAGTCAACATTTTGTTTTGAAGATTTATTGAGCATGGAAACTCCAATTGAGATGAAACCAAAGAGGTTGTTAGAGGACACTTAGAGCTTTCTAAAAGTCAAGAACACTCAAAATGTGGAAAATTGAGGAAAATACACCATTCATAAGTTCACATTTTGAACAATTGCACAAAAGGAGATATTTGTCAAAATGCAATTTTTTCAAATAGGTTTATAATTTTATGATCCAAAAATGATCATAATATTATTTGTGACCTATTGATGCCTTGCCATGACCACATTTTATTTTATTGATTTATTTTTGAATTTAAAACCATTTAATTTAAATTTAAATTAAATAAAATATGAAAATAAGATATATTTTCAAGAGGAGTGGATTTTTATCAAGCTTGAGGTCCAAGATAGCCCATGAAACATAGCAAATTCGTGCTAGCCTCTCACATGGAAGGAAAATCAAATTTTCAAGAAATTTGATTTGATTTGAAAGAGAAAAGTTTTTGCATTCAATATCCAATCTTTTTTCACTCTCTTTGCCCTCACATTTCACTCTATAAATACCAAGCAAGCTGCCAAGAACAAGACACGAAACCCTAGCCCCATACACAACCCTTATTTTGCCAAATTTTTTCTCAAATTGTCAAAAATCGTGTTTCAAGTTCCAGCCGTTTTCAATCCAATTCAAGCCTTCCTTTGTGTTCCTGAGGTTCCCAGGAATCGATCCATATCCTTGCTCAAGCCCAGAACTGCCCAGAACTCGATACACAGCTTGCTCCGATTTGGTATATTTTTTAAATTCGAATTTTATTATTCATGCATTGTTAATGTTTTTTGTGTGTTTGTATGGATTCAGGATGTTTGTTAGGTCATGAATGAAGCATTACATGCAAGCTTAGACGTGTGTAGAACTCGAATCACCATAGCTAGCGCATTCCGAGCTGTTTCGTTCGAACTGGCTTATACAATCACTTTCAAGAGAAACCAATGGCACCATTGAACTCAGAAGGGTCGAATTAGGGGGAATAGGTCTTTCTTTTGCTTTGATTCTACGTATTTTGCAGGTTTTGAAATTGATATGGTCGGAGAAGACGACCGGAGCTAGGGCTCCGGCGTCGTTGACCTGGCTGACTCCGGCGAGGGTTGGCGTGGCGCGATGGCTCTCTCTGATTCATCCATTCGTATTGACTGGGGTCCACACACGCTCACTGTGTTTGAAATACATCCATGACACGTGCTATCACTTATATTCATTTGATTTCAACTTCACAAACACCAAGTGCAAGATGGCCTAGTGGTTAAGGCGTTGGAATGGGAAGATTCTCCTCAAGGTCTCAGGTTCAATTCCTGGCAAGACCAATTCTTTTTCCCTTTTTACAAAACTAACTATTTTCATATTTTCTTATTTATTTTCTTTTAATATTTTCATTCAATTTATTTTATCTTCTAGTATTTTTATCATGCATTTAAAAAACGCCAAAAATATTTATTTTTTGCATACTCATCAGAAAAATGTTTATTTAATTTATGAAATTAAAATAATTATTTTTGCATGCATATTTAATTTAATTGCTAATTTATCATTTAAATAGCTTTTAATTGATTTTTAATTATCAAATTAACTCCAAAAATTCCCCAAAAATTATTTTATCATATTAATGTCATTATTTGCATAAAAACTTTTTCTCATTCAAAAATTCTTATTTTTACTAACATTTTTCTCTTATGCAATTTTCTTCCGTTTCACGATTTTTTTCATCTGCTCACAGGTTACACCGTTTCAGACGTTTTTTATCGCTTTTCTTTTTCAATTATGTAATTGCCTATGGGATGTAATAGTTTAATTAGGACTTTTATTTTTTGCACTCTCAATTATGTATCTGCCCCAAAGCCTTGTAATAGCGTAGGATTTATCTTTCCGCACTTTACTTTCTGCAATTTAATTTCCGCACCCTATAAACTGCTAGTAATTAGGCGCGTATGGCAAGATAAAATTGAACATAGATCACTCTTAATTTTCAAGATAACATATCTGAATTTGACACACTCTTTTCACACACTCACCCCTTAGGGTAATTCTCTCTCGTTGCCTTTACGAATACAAATGGTCAAGTCCCTAGAACGTAGAGGTATCCTAGCACTGTTGCCTACAAATATATCATCATAGTCCCTTCGAGAAGACCCACGATGTCGCCTCCGAATACATGATCTTGACCCTCGATTGTCGCCTACGAAAAATGATGATGGTCCCTTCGAATGTGCTAGGATACTTCCTACAAGTTGCCTTCTATGACCATAAGATGTCCCTTCGAATGTCCCTTCTACATCCAACGAATAGGGTTACCTATCAACTAATGATACGGATAGCGCTATTCTAAAGGAACGTAAAATAACATGAAAACGACCATTCTGAGTTGGTAATAAGACTTTTAGTTGCTTGCTCAAATCAAATACTTTTCACACCTTACACTTTTGTCAAAGTTCAAACTCTTTTCAAAACGAAACATTTCCGAACACTTTGTATACATTCCTACATGAATCATTACAAAGTCAAAGCGAAATGCATTTTCAAAACAATTTTGTCAAACAAACAGAAAGCACAATTTTAAAGTGATCTAAGAGCAACTAAGAGCCCGTAGATAACTACGGATGGAAAGGGGTGCTAATACCTTCCCTTTTCATAACCTTCTCCCTTACTCAGAATCTAACGAAGGTCTTTTCCTGTTCTTTTCACCTTCCCTTAATTGGATAAAAGAAAGGTCGGTGGCGACTCTTGCTATCCGCACATTTGCGATACAAAAATCTCAAAGTCAGTTCACCGTATTACACATGGTCACCTCTTTTCCTATTTCATCCTATTTTCTACAAAAACCCTCTAGACTTCACCCAAAATCAATATAATTTTTTTCTCCAAATCAAGTTTCAAGTGTGTGATCCTAGCAAAGTGAGCATTGGAAGCTACAATTTGAGGTAAACATTCATTCCCTCAACCTACATTTACTACATTGTTGTTGTTAAAGTGATGCATAAAAAGCATCGCTTGCAAGTTAACTTCAAGTTCACCAAGAAAATTCACTAGTTAACTTGAGAAATATTCCCTGATGCATAAAACCATAATTCTGTTTTACCATAATTTTCCTAGTTTTAACATAGTTTTATATATTTTAGGTATGGTGCACCCCGACAACATTGTCAAGGATATTGTGAAGGTTTCGATTCTGGATAAAGTGAGTGTTATACCCTAAAATTTGTACTCCTATTTTTCAAATCAATACACATCTCCATACTCAAGAGTTCCTCAAGGGTTGACCAGATGAACCCTTTCCTAAGTAAACAACTCACAACTAGGGTTTTGATTCTCTCAAGTCAAAAATGGTTTCTATTGCCTCAAGTGAGCATCATGCCTCCTCATATGTCTCAAGATATCACTATGTCAAGTTTCAAGCCTTATAACTCAAGTTTACTCCGTCAATTGCTCAAATGGTTGAAAATCAGTTGTGTTGGACAAAAAGTCAACTGTGGTCAACATACAGTCAAACTTCATTATTTTTGGTCAACCATAAGATTTTTAAGTCACAGTAATAATTTGATCAAGGGTTGATCATGATTCATCAAGAAAATTCAAAGAATTGGTTAAAAGACAAAGTCTCTAAATTAGGGTTTTGATAAAAGTCAATGTAACTTTGACCAGCATAACTTTCACATACTTCATTATAAATATTTCAGCCAAATATCATTTTAAAGGGAATTCAATTCTCTAAAACTTTGTGACCCACAAGCTTTCAAAAATGCTTCATTTGAGAGTTAGGATCAAGACATTATAAGTCCTTCTAAAAGTCAACAAAAGTCATCTTTTTCCAAAGAAGTGTACATGAGCATGGAAGCTTCAATGAAGATGAAAACAAAAGTAGCATTTATAGGACATCTTAAGCTTTCTAAAAGTCCAAGAACACTTCAAATGATAAAAATTGAGCAAGTTATGTCTTGGGAAAATGGAAATTTTGAAGAAATAGATGAAGAAAATATTGATCAAACTTGAAATTTTTTCAAATGGGCTATATTTCTTTGGTTCAAACTTGTTTCTAACATTACCAAGAGATTCCAAAGCCCATATAAACTCCATGTTCCTATTTATTTTATTTATTTTGACTAATTCCTTTAATTCAATTTTAAATATAATAAATTGTCAAGTTATTGCATGAGGCGATTTGATTTGTTTTCAATCGTAAATTAAATCAAATATTTGCCTTGGAGCTCAAGAAAACTGTGGCATTCAAGTTAGTTGCATACCAAGAATTTGATTGATTCAAGCCATTCCTAGGTGTACATTAGATTCATCGATGCCCTCCGATCAATTCCAGACGTACACAAACAATCCAAACACCCTTGAACGTAAAATTGCAATTTCGGTTTCACAAACTTTTTTCAACTTTCGATTTCATACTTGCACGCATTTCTTACATGAATTGTTAACATATTTGTGTTCCTGATGTTATTGCGATGCTTTCATTATAGTTCAATTCAAGTTTGAGTGCTGGTACACGACTCCGCCATGGTTAGGGTTTGAAGCTCCAATTTGGGGTTTTCTTATTTAGGTAAAATTGGACCAATCTATGAGTACCATCGTGCTCAGGACCTCAATTGCAATTGAACCATGGTCTCACAAGTAATTTATATTGATTGTATTTGATTTTACAAATATGCAAGTGCTATAGTGACAGACACGACCGTAAGTAAAAGGTTTACCCACGGATTAGCCGTCGGTAAAAGCTTTAGAAAATTCAAATCGGGGACGAAGCCCCTTCGCGCGTGTTTTCTTTTCAAATATATTTTTAAATTTTATTTTATTATATATTATATTTGTTTGATTCTAGTAACATCTAACACAGGTGGCTCAGATGGCAAGCGTGTGGACCTACCACCAAGAGGACTTGGGTTCAAACACAGCCTCTACCAAAATATTTTTTGCCAATTTTTTACACTAACCTTATTTTCTCATATTTTCTTATTTTTCTTTTTCTCTTTTCCTTTCAAATATTTTTTAATACACTAAAAAACCCTAAAATATATTTTTATTTTAGATTTAGGTTAAAAAATTGTTTAATTAATTTTAGACAACGAAAATATTCTATTTTTTCTTCACATTTAAATTATTTTCATAATTAATTTCTAATTAATTTAGAATTAGGTTTTCTTAATTAAAATCAATTGCAAAAATACCAAAAAATATTTTCTTTAATAATTAGGGTTTAGAATATTTTCGCAAGTATTAAAACATTTTTCTAATTATTTATTTATTGGTTTTGCATTTAAATTCTAGAAATCGATGTATAGGTCGCAAGGTTTTTTTTGTAATAGCGTAGATTTAATTTCTCGCATTTTACTTTTCACACCACTTATTCTGTATCTGCCCCAAAGTCATGTAATAGCGTAGGACCTTTACTTTTCCGCTTTTACTTTAAGTACCCTTATAAGTCTATAAACTGCTTAGATGTATGCTAATAGGATTGTATGGTAATACTAATCAATCAATCGTAGATCACCTTAACAATCAAGATAAAATATCTAAATTGAACACACTCTTCACACTTGTACCCTTAGTGTATCCTCTCTTGTTGCCTTTCAAATAAAAATGGTCATGTCCCTCGAACGTAGCGGTATCATTAGCAAACGTCCCTCGATTCAAAAATTATCACGAAGATCATAGTCCCTCGATGACCCTCGATGATGCCTACAAATATATGATCTCGTCCTCGATTGTTGCTCATGAATAAGATGATCGCTTCTACGAAATACTAAGGTATCCTTACATGTTGCCTTCAATGACCATACGATGACCCTACGCCCGGCCCTTCACATCCAACGAATAGAATTACCTACAAACTAATGGTATAGATAGCGTTGTCCTAAAGGAGAAGGAAAATAAGAACGACCTTCTAAGTAGGTAATAAAGACTCTAAATTGCTTGCTCCAATCAATCAAAATACTTTTCAAAATATTTTTCAAACAAACACTTTGTATACATTCCAATGAGAATCATTACAATGTTAGACTTTTCGAATATTTTCAAACACTTCAGATACATTCTTAAAGACCGATACAAGAATCATTACGGTCAAAGCAAAATACTTTTCAAATACTTTTCAAATCATATACACATAAATAAAAGTTTCAAAAGTGAGCTAGCAATTAATAGCCCATAGATAACTACGGATGGAAAGGGTGTTAATACCTTACCTTTTCATCATTACCCGTACTCGTAATCGATAAAAGGTTTTTCCCGATCTTTTCACCTTTCCTTTATTGGATAAAAGAAAAGTCGTGGCGACTCTTGCTATCCACAACATTTGTGATAAAACACAAAACAAACAAGTCGGCCTCCCACCGTGTTATAGAACTCAAGCACTGCTAGGAAGACTACCTAAAGAGAGGTTACCTTAGGGTTTTAAGTCACTTTTAAACTTTCTATTTGCTTTATGCTTTACTTTTAAGGGTATGCTTGGGTATTATATTTGTGGGGATCCTACACCCGGATCCGTGTTTCCTTAGGTAAGTAGCAATATATCATCGCGATCCGCATGAGACCGAATAGATAAATGATGGATACGGTTAGTGTGACACTTTGATGTCCCTGATGTTCCTCATGTTCATTGAGGAAATATTTGGCATCTATGTGGTGTCATCAACACTAACTAAACTTTTAGAATCCTAATTGACCCACTTTAGCCATTAGAAGGTAATGAGATAGTCGGCTTTAGTGTAGACTGAGGTTGGTTGATACTGATACGCCTCATTGAGATTCGACTTTGGATGTTTCGCCGACCATTTGGTAGTCGATTATAATAAATCCTGCCAGAAAGATTCATGATATGAGATTCCTAGAACCCAATTACTATTGTAGGACAGGTTGAACCAACTTAAACTCCGGTAGGGTAGACACCTATACCTCACGCAAGCCTTAAACCTAGGGTTGTTGTGTGAATTGCTTGTTCTTGCTATTTAAACATGACATCATAACATTATAACACTTATAACCATTTGAGAGCTTATTCCTCGCCAATCGATACCAGGATTTTATTCTTTGAAGTTGATTTTGAGTTGAACCGAGTGATTTTCATCTGATGCACGAAGTTCGACAAATCATATCTTGCTCTATTTTTATCGAAACGAGGCGGGACCAGTTCCAAAAGTTCACAAATTTCGTTAGATTTGATTATCTCAGAAATACTCATTTGCAAATTGTGATCAGAAAACCCTCGTTCAAGGCATTTTATCCGAAGAGCGCAAATCGAATTTTGCATGCGTTAGTAGCCTGAAAATTGCGCTGAAACTTCCAAAATTCATATTTCCTTGACCGTTTATCCGATCAAGTCGAAATTTTTCTTCACGCAAGCAAATTCGCATTATGGACACCTTTCGTTTACATTTCGACTTCAAATTTCGTATGGATTTGGCTGTTTTAGAATAATGACGAAAATTATTTGGATAATCATGATTTAGGCTTGATTATGAATTTAGGCCCAACTCCTAAAACTATAAATAGATTTTCCCCTTCACAAATCACAATAACACAATCATTTTCTTAATTTTCACTACCAATCACACTCTAATCTCTCTCAAATCAAAAGAAAACTCAAGAACAAAGTTCAAACTTCAACCTCCAAGCACCACAGTCGCAACCGAACCTCTACCCCGACACTGTCTCCACCATAGACTGCGTAAGCAGCACGCCTCCCGCTAAGCGCCCTTCGACTTCGGTTTTCTCATCCTAGCTTCTCCACAGATCTTATTCCTATTCTCCCTTTCTACTCGAATATGACATAGAAGGAACTGTTTTCTCTTGATTCCTCTTCAATTTCAAGATTTAAGGATTTCTTCTTCATCTTCTTTAATTCTTCATTGAAGATTCCAAGTTTTCCTCAAGAATCCAAGGTTAATTTCAATGATTATTATCAATTAGGTACTAATTTGGTATGTTCTTTGAAGAGCACAAGGAATTCTTCTTCAATTTGATTCAAACTTCAAGTTCAAGTAAGTGTTTAGTTCAACTAAGCACTTATTTTAAGCTATTATTGACTTTTAGCTTTTCTTGAAATTGAATACTGAAATTGCATGCAAATTCAATGTAGATTCTGATTTGAGAGCTTTCGTTCTTGAATTCTCTGATTTGAATTGGATTTTGCAGCCTTATTTGTGTCGATGTGAGGATTTTGTACATAGCATGCATATACTCTTGTGCATTTATATTTACCTTGCATATAGGTCACAAATTTATGCATCTTGCATTATCTATTACATGCTCATGCATTAGAGAGCATTTAGTTTTATTGATTTACATTGATTCATGTTGATTTGAGGTAATTTGCATTCAAAGTGCGTCGACATGTAGATTTCAAAGCATTTTGATCACTAGGCACACAATGCACTCGTACATAAATCTATTACATATGCATTTCAAGTGTTTGTGTTAATGCATAACCTAGAATTGAAAATGAGAGCCCAATACTTGGCTTCATTGTCTTATCTATGAACATTAATTGTTGCTTCACTATTTAGAGAGATCATGTTACTTGACTTTGGCCTGCCTTATTTGATCATGTTCATACATTGTTCCTTTGCACATGAACATTGGAATTATCATTTGATTTGCATTCCTTGCATGTTCATGCATTTGACTTGTATCCTTGAACATTGAGTTATCATCTTGATTCGATTCCTCGCATGTTCATGCATTGTTCCTTTGCATATGAACATTGGAATTATCATTTTGATTTGTATTCCTTGCATGTTCATGCATTTGACTTGCATCCATGAACATTGGAATTATTATTTTGATTCGCATTCTTCACATGTTCATGCATTTGATTCTCACATGTGAACATTGGAATTATCATTCACATTCGCATTCCTCCATGTTCATGCATTGTTCTTTACACATGAACATTGGAATTATCATTTTGATTTTCATTCCTCACATGTTCATGCAGGTTGCATCGCCTAGTGCCACCAAGATCGCTAAGCACTAAACTTACTAACTTTTGTTTTGTAGGTCGCGCTTAGCATGGTCCAGCAGGGTGATAAGCGCCAAAGTTTCTATTTGTTTAGCGCGATATAGCGTGCTAAGCGCCACCGACCGGTTTTTTCTCTTTCTTAGTTTTAACCGCAAGCGAGGGTGCTCTAACATTCCTAAGCATGGTTTGACATGTGTTTGATGCAGGGGTTGTGTTGGATATACATACGACACAACTCTCAGATGTTTTATGCTTGTATACTCACGATACATACTTGTGCTTGCCTTTTGGGTCTAACTCCTCTTGTAGGTGTTTCGTGTTTGTACACCCACGCGCATCCCTCCTACCTTGTTTTGTTTGGTCTAATCTGCTCTTACATGCTATCACTCGGATGCGATCGACGCTTATTCCGCTTGTTTTTATGCTTTTAAACCATTCTCACCGGTTTACTCTTATTGCATGGTGCAGATTTGAAGTCGGAGTATTTCTTTAGCTCAAAGGTCTTCGGATTCTATATCCATTTGGTAGTTTCTACACCATTTATCACATTCTCTTACAAATTTCCTAGATATCATGAAGTAGGGCTTTACGCCTTTCTTTTACCATGAGAAGTAGGAATAGAGATGCATGATGGGGCTTATGTAGTTGGAGCATGTTCAGAACCCCTATGGTTTATTTAAAGACCCGCTAAGGCATTCTACTTGTTGATTGTGTTTGATTTGTTTGATTTTTAAGATTGCCTCGATTTGGATAGGTTCTCGAGCCTAGACATTAGGATTTACATCCTTCGCATGTTAACATAGGTAGAGATTCCCACGCCCTCAACCATAGGTCCAATATTTGCATGCCAACATTAGGGTTAGTACTTAGCTAGTCTCCCTTTGTTTTGCTAGTTTCCTTTTGCATCCCTGCATGTAATTAAAACTAAAACTTGCTTTCTTTTCTCTTTTGAAAACATAACACTTAATAATGGTTTGAACTCCTTTTCAAGGTAAAACCAACAAACCAAGACAAACTCTTTTCGCCTACGGGCATTTTTTTTTGTTTAAAACCTTTTCACAAGTAAAAACACAAACCCACAAAACAAGTGAGCCGAACTACAACACTGACTTTCCCATTGCACGGGAACACATAGACATCTTGTCCGGGCTCGATCGAGCAATCTTTGTAAATACTTCCTTATTTTCCCGTGGTTTCTTTATTTTCTTTTCATTTTGCATGCATCAGCGCTTAAGCATAGATAGATATATCACACCCTTTAGCCGTAAAATAGAAGTGGATACTCGTAGAGTACTACGGTGGGGTGCTAATCCTCCTGCGTAACTAACTCCCTTACCTAGATTCTCTCGATCTCTCAATCGAGGACCACGATTTCTCCCTTCGTGTTTACTCGATGTTTTCCTTTCTCCGTCGTGAGATAAAAGACGCTCGATGGCGACTCCATTGATACACCCTATCGGTTGAAGTTCGTTGGTGGTTTCCAAGTGAAATCAAAGATCCCCGCAAACGCTCCTATCTCCTTCAAGATGGATATGTTTTGAAATACCACAACATCTACATTCATATATTATATAAAAGTCATAACATGTGCATATATCATTCACAAGCATTATTATATAATCACATGCATCATAATGCATAGAACTAATCATATCCTTTCAAGTGAAATTTCCCCAACAGTGAAAGTTATCTTCCGCATGAAGGTCAAGGAGTAATCACACCTACGTTTGGAGGCTACCAGCCGGGTGAAGTCCACTATCAGACTATTAATTTAGAGTTAAACTCCCCGCATAAACCCTCACATAATCACTATCCAATGACACTTATACCTCGTAACCTCTTAGATATGAGAAACCCTGTCACTCCCCTCAATCACACACCGTGATAAAGATCGACAAAGACTTGAAGACACACTTCAAAGACACATAACCATCCTTGCTTCAAAGATTAACGATGATTAACAAGTTACAACTCAACTAACGCCCGTTTCAAGTATTAAACAATACAAGAGTGGCTCACAAGGAATAATTAACATAGACTAAAACTTAAATTCTAAACACAGGACATTTAGCATCCTTTAGTGTAACTAACTCTGCATGTAGGGTTGATTGTCCTTTTATATGAACAACAACTAGGGCTATGCTTCACACCAATCTTCAACGCTTTCCATTACTTTCTCCATGAAAGTAGGATAAAAGTTCTCCAAAAGTATTGCAACAAAAGTTTTACATAAACTTGCTAACTTTAAGCAAACAACTTAAATAAGTAACGCCTAAAACTTCTAAAAAGAAAAATCAGTTCAGTTTTGAGCACATGTCAAGACATCTGTTTTGACATCTTATGAGAATTAATGATACATTTTGCTTCACATGTTAAGGCATTCTTCGTGACATTTCCTGGGAAGTATATTTTACCAAAATTGTTGCCAACACAGAACTAACAACCCCTATTTTTTGTAATCAAGTCATTCACAAAATTTTGTAGTTGCAAAGTGAATAAAGAAGTTTTCCATAATTTTTGGGCAGAGAGAAACTCACGAAAATAATTTTTCTTCTTATTATTTCTTTAATTATTCATTGTTATTGTGGGTGATATCAATCTTGTTTGTCAAGATTGGTAGAAATTTATCATAGGTTTAGGTAGATTTCCAACATCTATAGCACCAACAACAATATTAAAACCCTTAGACATCACTATAAAATTAAGGGGTTTCATGCATTGCATTTTAACAAGTATAATTGATATCCACCATGGGGCTTTAGTAAACCGCTCACCATTGCATCGCATTTGATCGATTTCTTTCCTCATCTCTATCTCCTCCATCAAATATGTTTAACAAGTGGGTAGCAATTCCAACCAATAGTAGTTTCGAAGAAAAGAAGACACCATAAAATACATGTTGTCGTGGACGACTTACATCGCCATAATCATACTTTGAGGACAACATCCTTCGCATCCAACAGCTCCAGGTTAAAACAAAGAATATCTTACCTTTCTCATTTCGTTTGAAACCCACGGTTCCCCGCCGCTTCAAGTACCACCTTTAGGTTTCTCTTTCTGAAGCTCTAGACCTTCACTCTTGAAGTGTCTTGGCTTGTTGCAGCTATATAAGACCTTCTAGTATTCCTTCTCGAGTCTAAAGGTTGATCATCTCTATATGGGTGAGAACTCTCTATTGTACTCCAAAATTCTCCCTCTTCATTTTTTCAATAAATAGTTGGCTTACACTTAATCAATAGGAGAATTACATGCATATCATTCATTCATTAACCATGGGTTCAAGATTTTCTAATCGTGTGAATGTACACCATTCTGAAGAAGAGGTTTAATTCCTAAAAGCTGAATATCTGAGGTTCCATTATTTTGAGTGTCACCTCAATGTACAAGACGTGTGTGTCCAAAGTTTCAGACTATCTCATGAGAATCGAGATTTTGAGGCTTTGATCTTCTATCCTGCGGATATTGATTATGGTTTTTGAGCGAAAGTGTGTTGTGATCGAGTATTTGAGCCCAAAGAGATTCTATGGTCTTGGATGAGTTTCAATGTATCTGTATACAACTTATTGATCTGTACAATTCATGAGAAATCAAGAAAGGTCAAATGGAAAGAGATTTGAGGTGTTCGATGAAAAGTCAACAAAAGTCAAAGTTTGACCTGGATGGACTTCTCAAAATTATTGTCAAAAGTCGATATCTTAGAAAACGTGAGCATTTGTTGATGAAAGTCAAGAATCGGAAGAAATTGAGATTTCTTGCCTTTTAAGTAATCTTAGACTAAGGAAGTTTTCCAAGTTTTAAGAGTTATGATCCCGGCCATGTTGTCTCTCTATCTCACCTGGTGGTAATCGAAAGTTCATAATTTGAATCGTTGGAAAGAGCACATTTCGATCCGAATTTATCCTAGTGAAGATTTCTAAAAATGCCTGATCTCAAGTTACAGCACGAAGTTTGAAATTTACAACTTTTGAAGTTTACACTTAGTGGAATTTTGAGTGCTTTTCAACATATTCAAGTACCCTACTTTGGAGGTATTTTACACGTGTTTCAAGGAATCATTTTGTGTCGAGTTCAAAATCAAAGTTATTCATTTCGCGGAAATCCACAACTTTGTTGAAGAAGTCAAATCCATTCAGGATTCTGATCGAAAGTTATGAAGCTCGGAAGTTATAAATTCATCATGGGTGCAAAGTCCAACACTTAGTGAAATATTGCTGATGTTTTCACATGGCTAGATCGACGACTTCGAGTTTGATGTTCATATAGTTCATGGATCTGTTTCAGAAAATGCTTAAAAAGAAATTTGTTCATCTCGCAGCAGTCTATAACTTTGCCGAAGAAATAGAATTCATTCGCGACTCGTATCGAAAGTTATGAAGTTTGGAAGTTATGAGTTTGTCATATTTACAATATCAACACTTAGAAATCTTTGGAGTGTTTGTTTATATGGTCGATCGACGACTCTTGTGTTCGATTTTCTCTTAGCTATCGACCAGATCAAAAATGTTCAAATACAAAGTTGTTCACCTTATGACAAGCTACAAATTTGCGAAGAGTTCGAATTTGTTCGGTCAGCCATCAGAGTTATAAGGAAGTAAAGTCAAGGAAAAGTATATGGAGAAGGTTTGATGGCATTGTCGACACTTTTATCGATTATAGTTTCTTGACTTCAAGGCTATTTTTAAGAATGCGAACATCGGTTCGAAAACTTTCAATATGAAAGTTGTTGTGCCAATTTCATCTATAATTTTAATCTTGGGATCTCGTCCAAAAAGGCGTAGATGTTATACCGCTGCAAAGTGGTTTGCATAAGCATGAGTTCCGTGCTTGCTGCTTGGCCCTGACTAAAAGCAAGACGTCATGGTGATAAATGGATCGCAACATGTATTGCATTCCCTTTTATTGGCCATGTAAAAATGTACGCGAATTGGGGAGCAAACATAACAAAAAAAAGGCACCACGTTAGCCTCACCTCCATTTTCACCACTCGACAAAAACTTCACGCCCTCTATTAATTCTTGATCATCACAACCATAACAACCCCTAACAAACTCCGTCAACAAATGTAACCACCTTCTCTCACCGCTACCTTCTCCACACAACCTTTCACACTCCTCCATAACACTCTTTCACTCTTCTTTCTATCATTTTCCATCGTAAACATAAGAGAAACTCTTGACCTCTCGCCCTTCATGGATCTTCATCATGTTCTTGAGGATTATCCAAGTCAAGCTCACCACATGAAGTTGATCTTCTTTTCTTCTTCTCATTCATCGTAAGAAAACTCCAGGAACTGTTTCTTTTCGTTCAGAGTTAGTGTGGTTTAAAGCAATCATTGTAACACCCCAATATTACCCAAAGTTTAATATGCAAAAATCAGAGTAATTTAAAATTTTCATAAATTAAATACTGAGGCATCACACCTTCAAAAATAACTCACTTTAAACAATTTTCTTTAAAGTATAAATCTCTGATACATAGCATCGCCGGAAGACATAAATTGATTCAAACACATCAAAACATCTTCTTTAATAAATTTCTTAATAAATCATATTTTCATAAAGTATGATTCTTATTTACAAAGGAAAGCAACAAAAGAGCTACGATCGCATCGACACCGACTCAACTAATAGCAGCTATAATCTCCGCCTTCATAACTCAGACGTTACCAATATAAAGGTAACGATTAAACAAGTAAAGGGTGAGATACTCCAAAACATATAATTAAAGGCATGATAAGTATATATATATAGTTTTGGAATTATAAAAGATATAGGTTAGTGAGTGCATTCCAACACCTATCTAAATCTCACTTACTTTGATCGTCATTCTAAGTGTATAATCTACACTTAATCGCTTTAACCTCATCGGCACAAACCATCACAACAACACATAAACCTCTCACACCACGAAATCGCCACAAGCTAATACATCACTAATTAACACGATACCTTAAACAACAACATCAACAACAACATTAAATAATGCTAATAACATAAGCAACATAAACAAATCATCACAAATTAAAGCCCATCGTCACAAACATCATCACATCATATTTGCATTAAGCATTTCATCTAAATTAAATCACAAAGTTCATCATTTATATTCATCGCCTAGTTATCATGAAATTATGCGTTATATTCATTTCATGTTTATCATAAAGATCCTCACCAAACAAAACATCATATCATCGCAATTTAACATCGCCAATTTAATTAAAACCCAACGCCAAACAACTCGTACATAAACATAACCGACTCCATGAGACACGACTATGTTATGCATGTGGTACCGCCGCTTTGTCCATAAATAGGAACACTTGGCATAAAAGCCTCGTTGTTTGGCATAAAAGCCTGTCGCATATAAAAGCCTCGTCATTAGCATAAAAGCCTCCGCTTATATAAAGCCCATCGCCAATGCAATGTATGTGACTCGACAATAAAACAACACAACACAAAACATCATCTTCGCCATCAAAATTGGCATAAAGCCCACATCGCCATAATTCATCCAAAACAAGATAAGTATATATCATCGCCTCATATTTGCACTATGCAAAACATCACCAATAATTCATTATCATCAAAATCATGCATTCACAAATCGGATGCATTTATTAACAACATCAATATAATCATCACATCATCATGTACAAAGACATATAACCTCGCATCGCATAATCAACAAGTATTCCTTAGTAACTACACCGTCAGCAACATTATGTTTATTCACACCGCATCATTATCAATTAATTTACCAAATCCCAAAACGGAAAATTAGTCCAACACCTATAATCGTCAAAGCCATTTTAATAACCGCATTAATCATAATCAACATTGAAATCGGATTGTCCATACGCCTTAAATCCACTAAAACACAATCCGATTCAATCTAACCGTGAATTGGCCTATTTCGGTCATCTCAAAAACTCGCAACTTCTAAAACCAACCTCACCACTACGATCTACGCCAAACTTAGCTAGCACGTCAATTTTTGTTGAATTCGAGTAACTTACTCGTCGTCGAATTTACCGAATCGAAAATCGAAACATAATCGGTTTCCAAAGAAGTGCAAAATCGAATTTTGAGGCTACAATGCATCAACACGGGCCCCTGCATCAACACGGCCCGTGTCGAAACCCCAGAGAAAACACAAAATCACCAAAAGTTGAATCAACACGGCACCGTGTTGATCACACGACCCTTGTTGATGGACCGAAACCAAAATTTCTTATACAAGAGGATAACACGTCCGTGTTGATGGTGCGTGTGAAAACTCCATTTTTAACATTCCCAACCTCACTTTTACCATTCCCATTGATTCTAATCATCATCAACCTCATAATCCCTACTCCTATTCCAACTCTTCTAATCTATTTCCAATAATCAATCAACCCAAAACTCTATAAATCAACTTATCCACTTTCCCCCAAATCCAAAACATAAACATCAAAACCTAACAATATGAGATGGAGAATCAAACCCCTTTCCTCTAGTTTGGATGATCCATGATGATTCTACAAAGCTCAATCCACAAGCTTGCTCATGTTCTTCCTCTCCTTCTTCTCTTGCTCTTCTTCTCCCAAAACCCTTTCTTTCTCTCTAGGCATCTATTCTTGGCTTTGTTTGTCAAATGAGAAGAATGAGGAAAATTTGGTTTTATAACTATGTTTTCTTACTAGCTTCCAAGTTCTATGTTTGGTTTTGGTATTTTGAATGGAAGGAAAATGAGGAGAAATGGTTTATAATGTGTTCCTTACTAGCAACAAGGGTGAAAACCCAATCCTCACTAATTGCTCCCCACACCCCTAACTTAATTATATTATTAATTCAATTAATTTAAATAATTTCGGGGAATTAAACATCGGGTTCGAATAATATTTTACCGAACCGAACGGAATAAAAGTCGGACCGAACAAAACGTCGCCAAATATATTATCATATATATATCGATTAATATATTTAATCTTGTCGCAAAATAAATATCGATCGGTAATTCGAAAATATTAATATAATATTAATTCAAAACAGGGCGTTACAACTCTCCCCCACTTATAAACTTTTCGTCTCGAAATTTCGACCAAAACGAACAAATCGAACAAGCCCACGATTCGTCCACTCAATCCTCGCACAATTAAACAACATACAAAATACACCAAACACAAGGGCATCTCCCTAACCACAACGTTCAGACAAGAACAACCATGCCGAGATGCAAAGCCCATATAATGGACTTGGAACCCAAATAACACTCAACAACCAAACAAATCGCAGACACGCCGGTTCACTCGAGAACCAAACAAATAAGATCGATACCATCCTAACGCATCAACCATAGAATTAGTCACACACTCGAACCGACGCCGGAAACGAGTCACCAAAGATTGGAACATAAAGTCCCACGACACAACACCAACGCCATCGCTAAAACGAAACAACAAAATGGTTATACAAACCAAAACTAAAACAATCGTAATAGGATAGAACGAAGCGCACACGCAACCAAGAAAAATGCCTTCATTCACGCATAAGTACGAACTCAAGAATTACACTTGTAGTTATCGCCTCATTCCAAAATGACAAGGTCACATCGTCCTTGTAGATTACCAATGTACCACCCTGAACAATAACAAGTTACCCAAACATAACCGAATCACAAAACTACTCATTCTAAGGCGATACATACGACTTTGACTATATAACACACTAGTCCAAATCCAAAATCTCGATACCGCTAACAATTCATTGCTCGATATCTAAACCATGTTGCACACTTACGCATAAGATGCCAACCGTAAAACAACTTGGTTAATTCCTCAACTTCACAATTACTCGAATGGATACGTCAAAGCGCATACCCATCAAGACACCTCGAACATCGCTTCATCAACTCGAAGAATCACTCTTTCATTCTCGCTTGATCAACGCCCATTGATCCTCTAAAATACACATAGTTTGACCTTTTCAAATATTATCCAAATATTCACTTGCGAACTTCGACGTATACACTCGACTTCAACGAAGTCTTCTCTTGTAACAATTCAATTCCCAAAGTTTGTATTAAGTAATCACCATCCTTGCACCGTCGCAATGATCAATACACAGGTTTTCTAAATCGAAACACCTTCTTAACTTTCAATCTCCCAAAGTGGTAATTCAAACCAAAACACTCTCTCAAGAACTCAACCCATCAACATCGTCTCATACTCTTGACTTACAATATAGGTCGGACTTAGAACCATAACATCAATTTCTATGGAGTCCAATCATGAACACCGTCGCGACCGACTTAAGTCACAATAGAACACCTTCCTTTATAAAACATCAATCATCTTTAAGTACCCGTGGTTACCAAACCATCACCAAATTCCTTACCGACAAGACTTATTTTAGTCGTAATCTAATAATCCACCGCGACCATTAGTATCCGAAGAAATCCATATGTTAGTAATGCACTTTTCCAACTCTATGTCGAAATACATCTCAAGTCCAAAATAGAATATCATAATACACCTCACAAGGTTCTTCAGTACAAAACGAAACCAAAATCAAAGCATTCGCTAAACTTTCATCGGTTCAAACGCTCACATTGCGAAGTCCAAATAACGACTCAACCATCTCAAGTCAAAGTAACGGTCAATACCAACTTATAAAAGATCTTCCAAAACTCACAAAGTCAACCATCCAAAACAAAGGAACTTCTAAGCTTTGAAATAACCCCTTGAAGTCTTCTACAAGATACAAAATAAATCTTCGCGGAAATGTCCAAAATATCACCGTCTAAGTCGCTTACTTAAGACACTCACATCCAACAGCCCAAAACTCCTTCTTTAGAGTACTTGACATGCACCGATCTAACTTCACCACCGATAACGCAATACTCGGATGCTTGCCACAATTCCTTAACTTGTTGTGAACCAAATAATATCCATGAACACGAAACAACTCTTACAGCTACTCATGAGAGTACTGTCTGAACATTCCAAAATCACACCTGACATATCAGTCACACTAATGACATCAACAAACACTCGCTACGACCATACACTACCTTGAAAAGCATTGTCTAAACATCTTCAACATACTAACCCGAGACAGCCGTGACTTCACATCAATCTCACTAAACACATAAACTCTAAATGACCCGATTCGTCCAAATATCAACTGGAAGTAGACACGTCTCAATATCCACTTCGCTCCTTGACCGCAAACGACACACCAACTCGGAAACCTTTGTTCTTCTCGAGCAACACAACGGCGCACTCCACTCATGACCTCGAATAAACAAACTCGCTCAAACCAATCCTCATGTTGACTTTTCAACTCTAATTCGAAGCAAACATCCTTAAGAATACTTCAATCACAACTAATTCCAGAGACTAAATCCATCAAAACTTCACTTCACACTACGGCGGTAATTCACTCACATCTCCACAAAAGGCTTCGGAAGAATCACAACAAGAAGCTCGCTTGCCAAAATCTTGTTTCTCACCAAAAATCCAAATTCGCCCACAACTCAAGTAATCATGCACTTGTGCAACACATCCGCTTTACACTATTAAGCTTGCAAGACAAGTCCATCCCATCCAACACAATTCCCGACTACTATCAAGAGATTAAGGGTGATCGGCCTCAATTTGTCAATAGACAATGACAATCATGATCGTGACATAAACCATCTTTACCCAACTACAATGTCTTCAAACTTACACTCAAGCTACCGGTGTAACACTACTGAGGCTCTATCCTAAGCCACAAGCGCCACCAAGAAGTAAACTTCTTCCCCACTTGTTTCAAACCCAACTCTAGACAAACAATTAGAAACAAGGCACCGATAAGAGTTTCACACACATGTCGTATACAATGGTTAAACACACTAATAACCGGGCTGACAACCGACCCGCCTAATACCACTAATGTAACACCCCAATATTACCCAAAGTTTAATATGCAAAATTAGAGTAATTAAAATTTCATAAATTAAATACCGAGGCATCACACCTTCAAAAATAACTCACTTTAAACAATTTGTTTTAAATTATAAATCTGATACATAGCATCGTTTAAGACATAAATTGATTCAAACACATCAAAACATCTTCTTTAATAAACTTCCTTAATAAATCATATTTTCATAAAGTATGATTCTTATTTATAAAGGAAAACAACAAAAGAACAACAACAAGATTTACAAATATTCCCCCGAAAAGCTACGTGACTATAAGGAGACTGGACGTTATAATGAGGACCAATAATTACAGATGTGAATGATAAACAGAAACTGATTTTGATTTATTCTATAGAGCCATTCTAAGTGACTTAATCGCCTTAACCTCATCGGCACAAACCATCACAACAACACATAAACCTCCGTCACCACTAAATCTTCACAAGCTAATACATCACTAATTAACACGCGTTTTAAACAACAACATCAACCAACAACATTAAATAATGCTAATAACATAAGCAACATAAACAAATAGTCACAAATTAAAGCCCATCGTCGCTTTTGGCATAAAAGCCCATTGTCGCTGGCATAAAAGCCCATCACAAACATCATCACATCATATTTGCATTAAACATTTCATCTAAATTAAATCGTCACAAAGTTCATCATTTATATTCATCTCCTAGTTATCATGAAATTATCAAGTTATATTCATTTCATGTTTATCATAAAGATCCTCACCAAACAAAACATCATATATCATCACAATTTAACATCGCAATTTAATTAAACCCAACGCCAAACAAATGTATATAAACATAACCGACTCCATGAGACACGACTATGTTATGCATGGTACCCTTCGCTTTGTCCATAAATAGGAACACTTGGCATAAAAGCCTCGTCGCTACATAAAAGCCTCGCCGTTGCATAAAAGCCCATCGTCCGCCAATGCAATGTATGTGACTCGACAATAAAACAACACAACACGAAAACATCATGGTCACTCATCAAAATTGGCATAAAGCCCACATCGCCATAATTCATCCAAAACAAGATAAGTATATATCATGCCTCATATTTGCACTATGCAAAACATCACTAATAATTCATTATCATAAAAATCATGCATTCACAAATCAAGCATTAAATAACAACATCAATATAATCATCACATCATCATGTACAAAGACATATCACCTCGCATCGCATAATCAACAAGTATTCCTTAGTAACTACAACCGCCTCAACATTATGTTTATTCACACCGTATCATTATCAATTAATTTACCAAATCCCACTAACGGAAAATTAGTCCAACACCTATATCTTCGCGAATGCCGCTTCTAATAATCGGCATTAATCATAATCAACATTGAAATCGGATTGTCCATACGCGCCTTAAATCCACTAAAACGCAATCCGATTCAATCTAACCGTGAATTGGCCTATTTTGGGTCATCTCGTAAAAACTCGCAACTTCTAAAACCAACCTCACCACTACGATCTACGCGTCAAACTTAGCTAGCACGTCAATTTTGTTGAATTCAGAGTAACTTACTCGCCGTCGAATTTACCGTAATCGGAAAATCGAAACATAATCGGGTTCCAAAAGAAGTAAAATCGAATTTTGAGGCTACAGATGCATCAACACGGGCCCACGTGCACCAACACGCCCGTGTCGAAACCCCAGAAAACACAAAATCACCAAAACAATGAATCAACACGGGCAATGTGTTGATCAACACGGCCCGGGTTGATCAACACGGGCCGTGTTGATGGACCTGGCAACCAAAATTTCTTATACAAGAGGACAACACGGCCCGTGTTAATCAACATGACCCGTGTTAATCAACACGGCTCCGGTTAATCAACACGCCCGTGTTGATGGCTGCGCAGTGAAAATCCATTTTAACATTCCCAACCTCACTTTTACCATTCCCATTGATTCTAATCATCATCAACCTCATAATCCCTACCCTATTCCAACTCTTCTAATCTATTTCAATAATCAATCAACCCAAAACTCTATAAATCAACTTATCCACTTTCCCCCAAATCCAAAACATAAACATCAAAACCTAACAATATGAGATGGAGAATCAAACCCCTTACCTCTAGTTTGGATGATCCATGATGATTCTGCAAATCTCAATCCACATGATTGCTCATGATCTTCCTCTCCTTCTTCTCTTGCTCTTCTTATCCCAAAACCCTTTCTTTCTCTCTAGATTTCTATTCTTGGCTTTGTTTGTCAAATGAGAAGAATGAGCAAAATTTGTGTTTTATAACTATGTTTTCTTACTAGCTTCCAAGTTATATGTTTGGTTTTGGTATTTTGAATGGAAGGAAAATCAGGAGAAATGGTTTATAATGTGTTCCTTACTAGCAACAAGGGTGAAAACCCAATCCTCACTAATTGCTCCCCACACCCCTAACTTAATTATATCATTAATTCAATTAATTCGAATAATTTCGGGGAATTAAATATCGGGTCCGAATAATATTTTACCGAACCGAACAGAATAAAAGCCGGACCAAACAAAACGTCGCCAAATATATTATCATATATATCGATTAATATATTTAATCTCGTCGCAAAATAAATATCGATCGGTAATTCGAAAATATTAATATAATATTAATTCAAAATGTATGCTATAATCATCATCTTCGCTTCAAAGGTTGGAGCGAAGACCGAGTTTATTTCTAAGAGTTCGTTGAAGTTCTAGATTGTCACCTTCTGCTCCTCGAGATACAAGGATCGCTAGAGTTGTTTTGAAATTCCTCCATAGCCACGAGTCGAACGGGTAAGTGTTTCAGATTCTTTCCTCTCTGTGTTAAAACTTCACCATGATAGGAACGTCATTTTTTTCATTTTCTGAGCGATCAGAGATCGAGCTAACCTCCTTCTGAATTTAGCTAGCATACACGCTTTGTCAAATCTTGCATTAGGTCCTGGTTTTCATGAATTAAGTTGAGCTTTGATGAATTTTGATGATGGATTCGGAATCAATGTGAGATATCGAGTAAGGTTAGAGCTCTTGTTTCTATTTTGTGGTCGTCATACCAGTTGTCGATGTTGAGAGTTTCCAGAGAAGATGGTTGGTTCCGGTGACATCTCTTTCGTCTTCACAGACCCTAAATGTGGCAGTAGTTGGTTGGCCATGTGTTTTTCAGTTTTTCCAATCCAATTTCTTTTTAATTTATTTTATTTGTCTTGGATAATAAAAGAAAAAAATTAAGATTATGATTGGCCGGAGACTAATTTTGTCATGTAATTGATAACCATGTCCAATTGATAAATATTGTATGACATAAATTAAAACGTGACAATGTAATTAAAGGAAATTATGAAGATTTGTTTTTTTTAGTTTGGACAAAACTAAACCGGCCTTAGCATTTGTAATTTCATACTCCCATTGAGCCCAGCATGACCATAGTGGAAGCTCATTCATTTCGAAATATCGCTTACACGCCTTTTTATTTAGCTACATATAATTCTTGATACATATTCAATTTTGTTCATAATTTCGATTCTATCGACTTATAAAAATATAAAAATAAGTTTCGACTTTTTAATGTCTTAGGAAATTTTGATATTTTTGTGGATTTTACAATTAATTTTCATTAATTTTTAATTGAATTTTGATAATATGTTTAGAAACGATATTTTTCTATAGCACTTCAAATTTATTTTGCATACGATGCTTAATACTTGTTCTAACCATCAAATAACTTCTTAAATGCTGACATGTTTGTAGTTGACATCTTGATTTATAATTCATAATTGAGTTATATGATTAGGTACCATGACAACTAATCCTGAGCTGACGATGAATCGTTTTGACTTATTTTGCGCATAGTTTTATTTCAATCATGAGTTTTCTTGTAAATTTTGTTTGATATTATTGAATATGAGTTATCTACTAACTTGTAGAATTATGTACCCAATTTACTCACTTTCTACTGACAGTAAGGAGATGAGATAGTCGAAATATATGAGTACTAGCATAGTTGAAACTTAACGAGATTGTTTCCGCATAGCTTTTTACTTTTCTTGTGTACAAACTACTTGGCCATACGCCACCTTCAAATTAATACAAGTTCTTTCTCTTTATAAATTTCACGCTTGTTGTTTGCATAAAGTCCAACGCTTGTTTTGAATTTATGTGCATCGACAAAAAATCTATTTACAAACATGCGAAAAGTGAACGAACAAAGATAATTACTACAGGCTCTAGGATTTGAGATGACGACGAAAGTCACCAATACGTTCCCCTGCAAAGTACAATCCCCACAGAGGTGTCGCTCACCACAAACCATCCCCAGTGGAGTACGCATTTTCCTCCATTAATCATGATATTCCAAGCTTCATCACGTTAGTCCCCGAGCAGTGATCCCAACCAGCTGAACCATGTTACATCAGTCACCGAGTAGTAACGGTTCATCTCCAGCGTAGATATCTATCCCCAGCAGAGTATCTCTCAACAATTTCCATTTCCTCGGCAACAGCAATATCCAGACTCGAAACTTGGTCAAATAGTGCATCGGATGAAATCTACATCTTTTATTCCCCAGCCAGAGGTTTCGACGGGCCCCAGATCCTTCTAACCCGATCTCCCAAAGAATAATCAATTACTCTCCAGCAGGATCTTGCGCAAGATCCAGTGAGCGCCCTAAATTTCCCCGACGGTCAACACACAAGATCCTCGGTAGTACCTCCTCCCTCCCATCCTCCAAAGAAGATAGTATCTAGGCTTGAAACTTGGTCAGATAGTGCATCGGAGGAATCAAGGATATCATTCTTCTCTTTCAAAAGCAGCGTTTCAATCCGCGTCGTCTCCAAACAGGAGCCAAAAATTCCCAAGCAGAGCATCTACATCTTCTTCAAGATGGATATGTTTTGAAATACCACAACATCAATCATTCATACATTATTCATAAAAGTCATAACTCAGGCATATATCATTCATGCACATTACATCGCATCATAACTGCATAAGATTAACCATATTCTATCAAAGTTTCTTTTGTTTTCCCCAAAACAGGTGAAAATCACTTCTGAAACAACAGTCCGTGATTACCCAAAGCCGACGGAAACCCTATCTGAACGACCGCCCTAGTTGTCCTCCAACAACAGATCCAAGATTAATACCCGAAGCCAGACGAGAAACCCTATCCAAACGATCACCCAGATTATCCTCACCACGTGCATTGATCAACACCAAGCAACAGGAAGTCGCCCATTCTCGCCGACTATTATCCCCTCAGAATAATCAAGACGAAGATTTATTCTGACTCTCTCTTATTATCAACACCAACTACAGAGTCTGGCATACGACTCAGTTGCCCTGGATGGCATCTTAAGCCCATCTCCGACTATTTGTCGACAACTCTCCACTTTCAGAATGCTGCATATTTGGCTAAAAACCAATACAAACCAATAACTTCACTCAAAGATAAGCACGAAGTGTAACGTACGACTCTCTCTCCGGATGGCATCTTAAGCCCATCTCCGTGCTCCCTTCTACCTTCAGAACATCATGAGCCCATGACGGCCTGCTCCCCCAAGATCGCCTCCTCCTGATGGCATCTTAAGCCCATCTCCGACAATTCTCCTATCCAGCGACGCTCGAGTCTAGCGACGATTCATCCCCCAAAGGAAGTTTCCAGTTTTCCAAATGGCATCTATAAGCCCATTCCCGACATCATCAATCAACAACGAGTGCAAATTTTCGTGTACCGAGTGTTCAATCATCTTCACCTGTGTCACGAAAGGCACGATGCCAATCTAACCTTCCAAGACAAGAAGATTGAACAGGCAGCTGTCATACCCCAAAATTTGCCCTCCTACTTCTCAAGGCACTTCATACATCTATACTCAAGGATACTTCAAGGGTTGATCAGACAAACCATCTCCTAGACAGTCAACCCTAACTAGGGTTTTGGAAATTCTCAGATCAAGATGGGTTTCCAACATCTCCAGTGATCATCATGCCTCCTCATATGCTTCAAAGAATCTCCATGACAAGTTTCAAGCCTTACTTGTCAAGCTTCCTCAGACAATTGCTCAGATGGTTGAAAATCAATTGTATTGGACAAAAAGTCAATTGTAGTCAACATACAGTCAAACTTCATGATTTTTGGTCAACATCCATATTTTGAGGTGATATTCATCATTTGATCAAGGGTTGATCATGATTCATCAAGAAAACTCAAGATTTGATCAAAAGTCAAACTTTCCAAATTAGGTTTTCAGAAAAGTCAACTGAACTTTGACTGAGCATAACCTTCTCATACTTTATCAGAAATTTTTCCACCACCTCTCATTTTGAAGAGAATTCAATTCTCTACAACTTCATGTCTCACAAGAAAAGTCAGAAAATGCTTCATTTTGAAGATATGGATCAAAATATTACAGGTCCTTTTCAAAGTCAACAAAAAGTCAACTTTTTGTAAAGAAGTGTTATTGAGAATGGAAACTCCAATTGAGATGAAACCAAAGAGGTTGTTTATAGGACATCTAGAGCTTCTTAAAAGTCCAAGAACACTCAAAATGTTGAAAATTGAGCAAATACACCTTGTACAAGTTGGGCATTTTTGAAAAGGTGCACAAAGAGAAATACTTGTCAAAATCCAAAATTTTGCAAATGAGCCTAACTTTCTTGGTTCAAACTTGTTCCTCAGCTAATTTGGAACCTCCAAGCCCAAGGCCATTTAATTTTATCTTTATTTTTCTATTTAATTTTGATTTTAATCATTTAAAAGCCAATTAAATTAAATTAAAGGTAAAAATCAAAATTAATTGCAAATTGATTTTTCTCTCATTCTGAGGTCCAAGCAATCCATAAAAGTCTGGCAATTTCAAAATTGGCTTTGATTTGGCAAGAGAATTGATGAAAATTGGATCAAAAAGGAAAGATTTGGTTTCATACAAAATCAAATATTTTTACATTGATTGATTCATTATTTCCTCTTGATTTCTGATCTAAATTCATCTATTATATATACACAATGCACACATGAAGAAAGAATGTAAAATTGCCTCAAGAACCCTATTCCAAACTCAAAAACGTGTTCTTCAAGACACTTGCAGCCTTGTTCTAGCTTGTTTCAATCGATTCCAAGCATTCCATTGCATTCCTTGACGCCTCCCGAATCGATCCGCATCCTTACAAATCACAAAACCAAGAATCGTGCAATTCAGCTTTCGGTTTGTTCAATATAACTCAATTTTGATTTTTAAGTTTCATGCATATTTAACGCTTTTGATGTTTGCTTTGTGTTTAGAATGGAGTTTCAAGCTATCCGCATACTTTAATTGCATTTTAGGTACCAAAACACGAGATGCCATGGTAGGGTTTTCCTTTCATTTTAGGCTTCCTAAATACGTAAAATTGACGAAACCAAGACCACCATCGTGCTTAGAATGATGTTTGCAATCGATTCATGTATCCATAACTAATTTATATTGCTTGTGAGATTTTGAAAATTGGGGCCTTAGGCCGAACTATCGACGCTTAACTGCTTGAAAATTCAAATGAAGAAGATGAAGATCGTCATGTGTTTCGATTCCAAGAAGCTTAATTTGCTAAAAACGCTTTTGTTTCATTATCCTAACACCAAATGCAATGGCCTAGTGGTGAAGGTAGTTGTTTTCCTTGGATGTCTTGGGTCGAGCTCGCCATGACAAATCTTTTTACACTTACAAAACTAACACTTTTCTTATATTTTCTTTTAATATTTTCATGTTATTTAATTTATCTTTAAATATTTTTCTCATGCATTTAAAAAACTCCAAAAATATTTTCCTTTTGCATTTTAATCGAAAAATACTTATTTAATTTTTGACATTAAAATTAATATTTTTGCATACATATTTTATTTAATTTCTAATTAATCATTAAATTTACTTTTAATTGTTTTAATTATCAAAACAATCCAAAATTATCAAAAATTGCTCTATCATCTAATTGTCATTACTAACTTAAAATATTTTTCCTCATCCAAAATCATATTTTTGCTAACTTTTTCCTCTTATGCAATTTGCTCGTATTTTCCGATTATGTATCTGCTCCTGTGTAACATTTTGGACTATTTTCTCGCTTTTCCATTATAATGTAACCGCTATGGGATGTAATAATTAAATTAGACTTTTTACTTTCCGCACTCCTATTATGTAACTACCCCAAAGCCATGTAATAGAGGACTTTATCTTTTCGACTTTACTTTCCGCATTTATTCTCTCGCACCCTATAAACCGCTAGTAATTAGGCGGTATGGCAAGATAAAATTGGACATAGATCATTCATAATTACAAGATAACATATCCAATTTGACACACTCTTTTCACACATGCACCTCAAGGTAATCTCTCTCGTAGCCTTTACGAATATAAATGGTCAAGTCCTCGAACGTAGAGGTATCCTAGCACCGTTTCACGAAACATATCATCATAGTCCCTTCGACAAAGATCATAGACCCACGATGTCGCCACGAATACATGATCTCGTCCCGGATTGTTGCCTACGAGTGATGAGCGTCCTTCTCAATGTGCTAGGATACTTCCTACAAGTTGCCTTCTATGACCATCTGATGCCCCTTCGAATGTCCCTTCTACATCCAACGAATGGGGTTACCTACCAACTAATGGTATGGATAGCACTATTCTAAAGGAAAGTAAAACAACATGAAAACGACCATTCTTAGTAGGTAATAAGACTTTTAGTTGCTTGCTCAAACAAAATACTTTTCACACCACACACTTTTGTCAAAGTTCAAACTCTTTTCAAAAACAAAACATTTCCGAACACTTTGTATACATTCCTACATGAATCATTACAAAGTCAAAGCGAAATGCCCTTTTCAAAACATTTTGTCAAACACACAGAAAGCACTTTTTAAATGATCTAAGAGCAACTAAGAGCCCGCAGATAACTACGGATGGAAAGGGGTGCTAATACCTGCCCTTTTCATAACCTTCTCCTTACCTTAATCTAACGGTCTTTTCCTGCTCTTTTCTCCTTCCCTTAATTGATAAAAGAAAAGTCGGTGGCGACTCTTGCTATCCGCACATTTGCGATAAAAAGCAACAACTCACAAAGTCAAGCCATCAGACATGCTTACCACTTCACCTTGGTTTTCCTATGCTTAAACGACTTTGCTTTGTGTTTTATCATGTTACGGAAACATGTATTTCGCTAATTTGTATGGATATGTACCTTTGTGCAAGTGTTTCGATTTTCATGAGAACGTGTTCACATGCACATATTGCACGATATTACCCTTGTATTATATTGATCGAAATGTTTCGATTATTGCTTTGTTGATGGCCTTACTCAAGTAGGTTTTACCGCTTTTGCCATGAGAAATAGGACTAGAGATGCATGATGGGGCATCCGTAGTTGGAGCATGTTCAGAACTCTAGTTTATTTAAAGACCCGTGTGTAGGAAATTATGCTACTTGTGTTTGGTTTGTTTAAAGTCCTCTTCCGCATAGAGCGATCAGTCGTTGTGTTTACTTTTGTGCTTCTATAGGTCAAGAGTGGTTAGGCAAACCGCTAAGGTAACCACCAAACAAAGACCTTCTTTGATACTTATTGATATATATATATATATATATATATATATGATATGATGGGCACGCGGGAAGGGTTCGCAATCGACCCCTACACAGTTCTAGTCCGTGTCAGCTCAACACACGCAAATTGCGTTTCTTCCTTTATTGAGTCAATAATAATAAAAGTGGCAAGAGTTCCCTATTCTGACTCTCCACACTTTCTTGGGGTTCACATTTTGTGCATTGAATTGTGTGTGCTTCTACCAAAGCACTTGTTTGATATGTCGGTTCTTGATGACATCTTCTTATTGTCCAAGAGGTCTATTACATAGAGTCTTGGCACTTTTGCAAAAGACTATGGAAGAATTCTATCGTGTTTGAAGTCTCCTCTTAGTGAATATCAGAAAGATAGTCTTTTAGCGTTGCTTCAGTTTTATGATCGTGAATTGAGATATTTCATATTTCCTGATTATATCTTGGCACCAACCTTGGAAGAGTACTCCACTATCTTGAACATTCTTGTACTACAATAAGTGCCTTTTCACGTTGCTATGGAAAAACCGAATGATGATCAAATGGTCGTTGCCCTTTATTTGGGAAAATCCGCAGAAGGCTCATGTTGCTAGGAAAGGAAGTGTGGATGGTTTTCATTTGAGTTTTCTATTGAAAGAAGCTCATGCTAAACAGATGAGAAGGAGGAAGAGTTTCAACCCTATCTTGGCTTATTTCATCTATGGAATAGTCTTGTTCCCAAATGAGATCAATTTTGTCGACAAGAATGCTATTTCTCTATTCATCCAAAATAATCCTGTGACAACTCTCTTGGGAGATGTTTACCACTCCATTCATTCAAGAAGCTACAAAGGGAAAGGAGGAGTCGTTCATCTTTGTGCGCCATTGCTATATCATTGGTTTAGAGGTTTTCCTCAAACAAATTGGGTTTTGTTGATACTGTATTCTCGAAATGGGTCCCAAGGTTGATGGGCCTCACTGTTAAGGATCTTGATTGGTACAAGGATGTCTTATCTAGAGAAGAGTATTTATTTGATGCGAAGAATTCCCTAACGGGCCTCTTATCAGTGTAAGGGGAGGTCTTAATTACAACCTGACTCTTTCTAGAAGACAATTGGGGTATGCTTTGAAAAACCATCAAGAAAGATACGCGGGAGAAACCTTTGTACTATGATGTTCCGCATAACACCGGGTTGATGTTTAGAGCTATCCAAGCTTGGGGAATATTCATACGAAGGAATACAATATTTTGGTATAAGAGATCCAATAGCGTATGCATCGGATCGTGGAAACATAAATTGTTTCGGCCTTTTCTATACAAACTCCTTTGTATCCACAAGAGCCCGAATCTGGATGTCATACCAAAAGGGATTATGAATTTTGTGAGTTAAAACTCACGCTACGAGGAACAAGAAACTATGAAATTAAAGTGTCTTATGGTTATGCAAGAGAAAGCTAGTTTGGTTCATGAACTCAAGATGTTCAAGGGAGAGGCTTCTGGTGCTGCAAGGAAGAGATTAAGAGTGGATGATCACTCTATTCCTACCGAATATCACAAGAAACCTATTCTCGTGATTGAAAGGAAGTACAAGCAGAAGAGTCGAGATTGTGAAATCCTCAAAGCATTAAAAGCTTATATAGAGAAGAGGTACTAGGTACTGATTGGAGAGTTAGAGAAGCAGCTTCGCAACCAGAAATTGGCGCATGAAGCTCAACTCAAAGAGAAGGATGTCCAGTTATCTCTTGCTATAGAGAAGATTGAACGAGTCAAGGTTTAGAGGGGGATACAAGACTTTGCAGGATATCCGATGTCGGATGTTTACATGTGTATCTTGTTCTTATCTTGTGGAGAATCACCATCAGGCTTGTGTATATGATTCCTCATTTTACTGTATGAATTTCAAAACAAATGTTCAAATCACTTAAACTCTTCTTCGTTTGAGTTTAATGATACTCAATGTTTCAGTATCTATTATCTTGTCTGTTGGTTTGGCCCAAAACTTAAATCAAAGTGCTAGAATCTTGGAAATGTGTAAACATGTCATTGCATACATTACATCCATACATGTACATATATCATGCATAACAGGTTTTGACTGGAATTCTTATCATTGGTTCTGCTTTTATTTAGCAGAAGATTGCAAATCCTTCTTTCCACCGCTATCCTATGAGAAATAATCAACATCACTAGACGGAGAAGATTCAGGCTGACATGGCTGCTTTAATGACATAGATGGAAACCCAGATGGCCCAATTCATGGAGGTTATCACCAACATGAACTGGGTACAATAGGAATTAAGGGCTCTCGAGGATAGAGCTCACCGGGAGGTAGAACGTCCTGAGAATCCGTTCGAAGATTTTTCCGCGGGCCAGCCACGTGTTGTTAATGTTGAGAATAATGATGGGTTAGATGTTAATGGTCACCTTCGTGATCAGGTTCTACAAGTCAACCATGGTCGTTTCCCACCACGTCCACCTCCACCACATGGATAATTTCCTTATGATGATGAGATGCCAAGGTATCATGGCAGGGGTCGACCTCGTTCTCAGGGTATTGATCTAGATCATAATGATGACATGCACTCTATCAATGGTAGTGAAGCAAGTTTTCCCACTGAAGATCAGAGGTATCATTTGCTAGAAGAAAGGCTGAAGGTTGTCGAAGGTCAAAAAATGCCTGGTCTAGACATTACTGATTTGGGGCTGGCACCCAGGGTCAGGCTTCCACCTAAGTTCAAGGTTCTAGTCTTTGACAAGTACAATGGTGCAACTTGTCTAAAGACTCATATAACTGCCTATTTCCGAAAGATGGTTGTTTATACTAAAGATGAAAATGCACTTTTTAGGATATCCTACTTACCCATGGAATGCTATATGCATTTGGAAAGAACCCATATCAAAACCTAGAGAGATTTGGTTGATGATTTTCTACAACAATATTAGTTCAACATCGATATGGCTCCTAACGGGACCCATTTACAAAGTTTGACTTGAAAGTCTGGTGAGACGTTCAAAGAGCACGCTTAGAAGTGGAGAGAGCTCGGTACGTGAGTTCAACCGCCGATGATGGAAAGAGAAATGATTGACATGTTCACGAGTACTCTTTCTGGGCATTATGTGGTGGCAAGCACATCACCGCTTTTTTGAAATTGTCATGTACGGGGAACGTATTGAAAGTTGTCTGAAATCAAGAAATATTCAATTCACTGAAGGTGGAAGTTCTTCAAGTGGGAAGAAGGTATTCGGAGGGTACCCTAGAAAGAAAGAAGGGGAATCCAGTTTTGTGGGAAAACTCGTGAACGCCAGACTATATCTATCGCTCACCGAAAGTTCAAAGCAACAATCGTTAGCAATATCAAAGGCAACAAAATACCCGTGTTCCAAGGAAGTTTGATACAATATCGATGTCTTACGAGAGGTTTTGCAATGTTTTCTTGATCTCAAGTCGGTGACTTTATGGAACATGCCACATTCTCCGTGATAAGTTCACAATTATGATGCTAATGCTCGCTAGAGTTCCACTCTAGTAGTGGACACAATGTCGAGAATTATCTCGAACTAAAGTACAAAGTGCAAGACTTGATTGACTCACTGTGCTCATTTCGATGCAATGATGAGACCCAATGTCACCAAAATCCAATGCCGCCTCATGTCGGGTAGTTGTCAAGCTATCATGGAAGATGGTGAAGTGTTAAACTTGATCATGGATGCGAATCGTTAAAACTCGTTGCCTTTTGTTAAGGAATATCCGTTAAGAGAGGTGTTTTGTGCATGCACTGATTGTGTTGATTGTGAAGCTTGTTCAAATGATTGTGAGAATCAAATTCGAAATTGTGAGGTTGATTACTAGTAGTGAATTAAAATTTGATGTAATCAAGAAGGATAGGAAAGGTAGAGCACAAGATGTCTCTGATTTCTATTCCTTATACTCTAGCTACTAGCTTTGCACCTATTAAACCTATTTCCTTGATGATTACTAGACCTGGTCCCTCCCCTATGTCTGAAAAGGTCGCTTGGCATTATGGATCAAACTTTATTGTTATAGGGTTAAGAGGATGAAGAATCTTCTTCCGATAAGAATAATGTTAAAATGATTCAAATGACGATAATTTCGCCGGTGGCGAGAGTGACGAGAAGTGGCGGATCTTCTCGGCACCGATGTGCATACCAATGCATGCTTTAGCAAAGGCTAAAGGTGCACCAATGAAGACTCTCGATTGTAAGTTTCAAATCCGAGACTTAGACAAAGATGTAGAAGAGATCATAAAGTTTATCGTGAAGAGTGATTATCGTGTCATCGACTAGCTACCAGACTCTCGTAAAGATCTCTATTCTATCCCTATCAAG
Organism: Vicia sativa; assembly: GCA_021764765.1. Lineage (NCBI taxonomy): Eukaryota > Viridiplantae > Streptophyta > Magnoliopsida > Fabales > Fabaceae > Vicia > Vicia sativa. The sequence continues at coordinate 53,666,944 of CM038796.1, forward strand.
TGATTTAGAGGAGCACAAGAATGACCTCATGAAGTTGTTGAGTACCGCTTCGCTCCACAAAAGATCTCGTTTGTCAATTTAAAATGTTTGTGCTAGTATCTCCTCCAACAATGTTTCGGCTTTACGGATTTTGACCTTCCTCCGTAAGGAGAAATTAACAAAGCCTTACATATTTCCATTGAGTGACACTATTCTCTTCAAAGATTCGTTGATACATGTTCATCTTTGAATATAATCCCAAAACTACTCGATGAAGATTGATTATGTAGGACCCGAGCCACGATTGATTTGGTAGTAAAAGCCTGGGTCAAGGCGCCTGTTTGGAGGTGGATCCTCCAATTAAGATTGGACCATAACTTTTCACGACCACATTCTTTGTAATGGGTATCCAACCTACATATTGTTTCTGCTTGGTCGCCCTTGAATTCATAAAGTTAGGCGTGACCTCGACGCTTCATCGAAGCTCAAGTACCCTAATGGAAAACGATCACTTTATATGCGTAGAGGAGAATGTGGTGAGCCATCCCACATCGTTAGGGTATGTGGAGATAGGGTGAAGTTCATGAGACTTCATTCCAAGGTTTTGAAATGGTGCATATGATCAAGACTCCTCGCCATGAGGAGAAAAAGAAAGAAAAAACTAAATCTTCTATGGCTTCTTTGAAAGATGCTAGAGCCATAGTGGAGGTCGGTCGCCTTGAAGGCCGGGCAGGTGGTGGAGGATACCAAAGTTCAATAAGTTTGGCTTGGGTTTTTACCCTATTATGCGTTGATAGATCCTCAAAGCTCCGAATTTGACTACTCCTATCAAGATTGCAAGTGCTGGTGTTAATGGTAATCAAGTGAATGTTGTTGGTGACTACGATAGTGATTAGGACATCGATGATTGGATTCGTCTAAAGTGTTCTAGGTGTTGAGCTCAACAATTGGACTTCTGAGGATGTTATTCCAGTCACTATTGCTGAAGAGTAATTTTCTATTTGTTTCCTTAATCATGCAATAATTCCTGCACTCTTCCCAAGGCATAGTGAATCATTTGTAGGGCCTCAATGTTTTCATTTGCAAATTTTATCATCGAATAAAGAACGTCTTTTGCATTCAAATATTTTGATGCCTGTCTTTCTATTTTATAATAAAAATTTAATGCAAAAATGGAAATGCTTTATTTTTCTTTTATCATCCAAAATCTAAAATAAGAATAAAATCAATCATGCAGATTTAATCTCACTATTCTAATGAATCCCTTCGATAACGAATCTGCTATCATATCTTATGACTTTGATAATCCGATCAACCAAGTCAAGAAGAAGGTGAGGAAGACTGCTGAACTCCTGGAGGAGTTAGCCAGATAATTGAGACAAGAATAGAGGGTCATTCAGCTGCATCAAGAAAAGATTGAGAAGGTGAATCTAGGAACCACATATGTGGTCAGAGAGGTCAAAGTAGGGGCTGCTCTAGAAGACAGTGTAAAGCGAAGATCAATTTAATTGCTCCGGGAGTATTCAGATATCTTTGCTTGGTCTTATAAAGACATGCCTGGGTTGGACACCGATATAGTTGTTCATAAGCTACCTTTAAAGGAGGATTTACCTCCAGTTAAACAAAAACTTCGTAGAATTCACCCTAAGATGTCTAAGAAGATTAAAGAGGAAGTCTAGAAACAACTTGATGTAGGATTTCTGAAAGTAATTTCTTATCCCCCTATGGATTGCCAATATTGTGCCCGTGCCCAAGAAACACGAGAAAGTCGGAGTATGTTGATTACAGAGACTTGAATAGAGCAAGCCCAAAAGATGATTTTCCACTTCCTCACATCTATGTGTTGGTTGATAATACTGCTCATGCCAAAGTGTTCTCATTCATGGATGGTTTTGTCATACCCCAATTTTTGACCTAAGATACCACCTTACATATGCATCACTGCATCACTAACAGTTTCAGAACAAAATAGATCGTGCGTGGCTTCTAGAAGTCAAAATCAGAGTTTCTTCAAAATTTAATCTGTTCAAGACATGATCAATTAGGGTTTGGATCTCCACTCACTTCAAATGATCTATCTTAATCAATCATCAACATTTGATCTTCGTGATCCCAACTTTTCTCATGATCTACCATGAATCGACCAATTAGGGTTTTGATCGAAGATAGTGAATCATTGACTTTTGCTCAATGAATGACCTATTTCCTTGGAGATTGATCTTAACATCTTCAATGCAACATCTTGACCTAATTTCTTGATTCAAAACATTTCAATAGTCCATGTTTCTTCATCAGACAAATTCTGAATCATTTGATGAAAATTCATCTGCTCAGAAAAGTCAAACTTTGACTTTTGGTCAACTTTTTCAAGACCAAACTTTTTCAATCATAAAAACATTTCAAATGATCCATCATGATCATAAAAAATCAAGAAATGTGAAAAAGTCAACAAAAATTCAAAATTTGAAAAATTTCTAACACTTAGAAAAATTTTCTAGTGTTAAGAAACATGTTGTTTTTCCTACATTCATGGCCATTTTTCACCTAGATCCATTTGGATTCAGAAAAAAGTCAAAACATGAAAGTTGTAGCCCTTGTTGCAAGCTTTCCAAAATGTCCAAGAACTTGCAAAAAAACTTTGTCTAGCTATACTTTTAATTTTGAAACATAGAGGACCAAAACCATGGATTTCAAGTTCATGCTTCAAAATTACAAGTCATTTTTTGCAAATTCTCCTTCTAGAAGCCTTGTCATCACCTAGAGATAGGTTGTAATCGATAAATACAGTTCTACATGATTGAAGAAGAGGATTGAATCAATGAAAAATTAACCATGGTTAGAAAGTAACTTTGCATTAAATGCAAAAGATTCCTTCTTACCACTTAAGGCAAAGCTCTCTCAATGATAGCCATGCCTTGTCATTCGATTTCTTGGCCTATAAATAGAGGTCATTTCCTAATTTTCAAATCACACCAAAGCTATCATAATCAAGCTTTCTTCTTTCTTTCTTGAATTCTAAGTTACAAAGTTCAAAGAGGGAATTTTTGCAATCTTCAAGCCTTGCAAAATCGAGAGAATTTAGGCTTCTAACATGTTCTAAACATCAATTAGAAGTTGCTCAAAACTTAAAATCATCACAAGAACTGCCTAAACTCGTAATCATTTTCAAAAATCAAAAGCTTGCAAATAATGCCTTAACATCCAAACTTCTAATTTGCTCGTGCTAACCTTGATTTATCACTTCAAAACATTCCATATACTTCATATGAGTGATCCAAATCATCATCCCCGACTGTAACATCTCCAACCTCAAATCGAAACTCACATCAAGTAGCTATTGGACTTGGGTGGAACGATCCGCACCATTTCAAAGCAAGCATATCATTCAAACACCTTCCATAAGGTCCAGTGGTGCTATAGCAATCATCAAACAACAATTGGAAACACTTTAAATAGGATTTATTTCATCAAGAGGTAAGCCACTCATACTTGGAACTCTATGATTCATGCATTCCAGCTCAAAAATTGCTTGTCCATTTTGTTTTCGCACTTATGCCGATCATTAACCTCAATCAATTTCATAAATCATGATCCACACACGATTTCATGTTGATTCTTAGAATTAGGGTTCATCTGCACGCTCAAAATTAATCATCTTAAACTAAAAATAAATGAAATTAACCATCTCCATCGTGTTCTCGTTAAAAATCGAGCAAGTTTGATGTTTACAACTTTCAATTTCATCAAGAAATGAAGAATCCATGATTGAATGAAGATTGGAGAAGATGATGAACATGCTGCTGCAGTGATACCCCAAAATTTTCCCTCCTACTTCTCAAGACATTTCATACATCCATACTCAAGGATTCCTCAGGTTGCTCGGACAAACCCTCTCCTAGCAATCAACCCAAACTAGGGTTTGGCAATCTCGATCAAGATGGACTTCCAACATCTCCAATGGTCATCATGCTTTCTCATATGTTTCAAAGATTCTCCATGACAAGTTTCAAGCCTCACAAGTCAAGTTTCCTCGATAATTGCTCGATGGTTGAAAATCAATTGTATTGGACAAAAGTCAATCTGTGGTCAACATATACCAAACTTCATGATTTTTGGTCAACATCCTCATTTTGAAGTTACATTCATCATTTGATCAAGGGTTGATCATGATTCATCAAGAAAACTCAAGATTTGCTCAAAAGTCAAACTTTCCAAATTAGGGTTTCTTAGTGAAAAGTCAACCAAACTTTGACTGAGCATAACTTCTTCATACTTTCTCAGAAATTTTTCCACCACCTCTTGTTTTGAATTCAATTCAATTCTCTACAACTTCATGTCTCACAAGAATGTTCAAAAATGCTTCATTTGGAAGGTATGGATCAAAACACATGTGTCCTTTTCAAAGTCAACAAAAAGTCAACTTTTTGTTTTGGAGATTTATTGAGCATGGAAACTCCAATTGAGATGAAACCAAAGAGGTTGTTTAGAGGACACTTAGAGATTTCTAAAAAGCCAAGAACATTCAAAAATGTGGAAAATTGAGCAAAATACACCATTCGAAGTTGCATTTTTGAACAATGCACAAAGGAGATATTTGTCAAAATCCAATTTTTTCCAAATGGGCCTATAATTTTATGATCCAAACTTGTTCATAATATTATTTGTGACCTATTGATGCCTTTCCATGACAATTTTCTATTTTATTGATTTATTTTTTGAATTTAAAACCATTTAATTCAAAATTAAATTATATAAAATAGGGTTAATAGCTATTTAACCCCCTGCAATATAAAGTAGTTTTGATTTACCCCCCTTTAAAAATATTTTTTTTAATTACCCCCCTATAATTTTTGGGACCCCCTTAAGCGTGTAAAAATCAGGTGGTAAATCAAAATATATATTTTCAGGGGGTAATTTTACACCTAGCAAAAGACTTAGAATTTTAACATTTTAAGGGGTTCTATGAAGGAATCTACATAACATAAGGGGGTATTGAAAAATAATTACTGTGGGGGTAATCCTAAACTCGCACACAGTGGGTAAAGTGTATTTAACCCTATAAAATATGAAAATAAGATATTTTTCAAAAGGAGTGAATTTTATCAAACTTGAGGTCCAAGATCGCCAATGAAACATACCAAATTCGTGCTAGCTCTCACATTGAAGATAAAATCAAATTTTTTCCAAAATTTGATTTTATTTGAAAGAAATTTATTGCACATTCAAGATCCAATCTTTTTTCACTCTCTTTCCTCTCTCAATTCACTCTATAAATACCAAGCAAGCTGCACATCAAAGAACACGAAACCCTAGCCCCATACACAACCCTTATTTTGTCAAAAAATTTCTCAAATTGTCAAAATTCGAATTCCAATTTCCAAAGCAGTTTCAAGGCAAGCTAACCATCCAAACACCTTCCCGAGGTTCCCAAAGAATCGAAACCATCTATCACATCAAGCCCGTGCTGCCCAGATCGTCCTTGAACTCTCACCGTTTGAAATATTTCTCAAATTCGATTTCATAAATTCATGCATTATTAATGTTTTTGTGTTTTATTTGAACTCGTGGATGTATATTAGATCATGTTTGAATCCTTACATGCAAGCTTGAACGCCCGTAAACCAATTCACCATAGTTGGGCATCTCGAACTGCTTCGCTTTGAACCGGTTTATCCAGCATCTTCGTGGGAAGAGAACACCATCGTGTTCGCAGCCCTTGATTTAGGGTAGGTCCCTTTGCTCTTTATTCGCGTTGTTTTGCGTGTTTGAAAATCCTACTGTCGAGAAGACGACCGAGCTAGGCTCCGGCGCCATTGACCGGTGAAGACCGTAGCAGCGGCGCGATGGCGCGCTCGACCGCTTTCCTCGCTCAAAATGGGGTCCACGCACGATGACCGTGTTCAAACATATCTATGATGCGTGTATGCTTTTATTCAATTGATTTCGCTTACAAACACCAAATGCAATGTGGCCCAGTTGGTTAAGGCGGCATGTGGAAGATCCTCCATGAGGTCTTGAGTTCAATCCCCTGCCAGACCATTCTCTTTTCCTTTTTGCAAACTTTAACCCTTTTCATATTTTTCTATTTTCTTTTAATATTTCCATCCATTTTAATTTATCTTCATAATTTTTATCATGCATCACACCATATTTAATTCATACCCATAAATGATAATTTTCTTCATTTTCCGATTTCATCTTGCTCATGTTTTATACCTGCTTTATAATTTTTATCGCTTTTCTTTTCAAATTATGTAATTTCCTATGGGATGTAATAGTTTAATTAGGGCTTTTATTTTCCGACTTAATTTATGTATCCCCCAAAGCCATGTAATAGCGAGGATTTATCTTTCCGCACTTTATATTTCCGCAATTTACTTTTCGCACCCTATAAACCTGCTAGTAACTAGGCGTGTATGGCAAGATAAATTGGACATAGATCACTCATACTTTCAAGATAACATATCTGAATTCTCTCTCGTTGCCTTTACGAATATAAATGGTCAAGTCCTCGAACGTAGAGGTATTCTAGCATCTGCCTTCAAAACAAATCATCATAGTCCCTTCGACATAAAGATCATAGGCCCACGATGTCGCCTACGAATACATGATCTTGACCTCGATTGTTGCCTACAAAAATGATGATAGTCCTTCAAATGCTAGGATACTTCCTAAGTTGCCTTCTATGACCATCCGATGTCCCTCGAATGTCCCGCTTACATCCAATCTAATGTTACCTACCAACTAATGGTATGGATAGCACTATTCTAAAGGAAAGTAAAACAACATAAAAACGACTGCTCGTAGGTAATAAGACTTTTAGTTGCTTGCTCTATCAAAATACTTTTCACACCTCACACTTTTGTCAAAGTTAAACACTTTTCAAACGAAACATTTCCAAACACTTTGTATACATTCTTACATGAATCATTACAAAGTCAAAGCGAAATGCCTTTCCAAAACATTTTGTCAAACACGTAAAACACATTTTAAAGTGATCTAAGAGCAACTAAGAGCCCAGATAACTACGGATGAAAAAGGGTGCTAATACCTTCCCTTCATAACCTTCTCCCTTACTCGAATCTAACGAAGGTCTTTCCCTGTTTTTCACCTTCCTTAATTGGATAAAAGAAAAGTCGGTGGCGACTCTTGCTATCCGGACATTTACGATACAAAAATCTCAAAGTCAGTCACCGACATGTAACCCGACTACTGGGAGACACCCTAAAGAGAGAATGCCTTAGGATTTTAGATCATCTTTATCGCTTTTGTTTGACTTTCTTGCTTTACTTTAAGGGTTGCTTGGGTATTATATTTGTGGGGATCCTACACCCGATCCGGATTCCTTTTAGGTAAGTAGCAATAAATCGTCACGATCCTAGACATATCCAAACGGTCAACATGATGGCTACGTTAGTGTGACACTTTGATGTCCCGATACTCTTCATTCCAAGTTGAGGATAGTATTTGGCTTCGCGTGGTGTCATCAAGCACTAACTAAACTTTTAGAACCCTAATTGACCCATCTTGGCCATTAGAAGGTAGTGAGATGGCCGACTTTAGTGCATAAGGTTGGTTGATACTCGATGCTACGCTCATTGAGATCGACTTTGGGATATTTTCGGTCGACCACTTGGTAGTCGATTGAAATAAACGCCACGAAAGATCAATGATATGAGATTCCTAGAACCCGGTTACTATTATAGGAGGATGAACCAACTCAAACTTTTGGTGGGTAATCACCTATACCTCTTGCAAGCCTTAAACCTAGGGTCATTATGTGAATTGTTTGTGTGTGCTAAAACATGACATCATGACATCATTGCATTGCATATCATTTCTAACTATTTCAAGGACCTAGGATTTATCTTTGCTCCGCTTTGTAGGGAATTATGGCTTCTAGAAAGACTATCCGAATCAACTTCATGGGTATACCTTCTCACTCAAAGAATTGGTTTTAAATTTGATCATGCCCAGTTCATCAAAAGACATGGTTATCTACTTGACTTGGTTACCTCCGGTTTGAAGAAGATATGATGCATGTCCTATTCCAGGTTCTTTGATCCGAAACACCATTGCTTTACATTCCCAGATTATCAATTGGTTCCTACCTTGGAAGAGTTCTCTAAGCTACTTGGGATACCTATTCTTGACCAAATGCCATTCACCGGTTTAGAAAAGGTTCCTAGGTACAAAGAAATTGCATCAGCCTTACATCTTAAGTGCTCAGACATTGAAGCCAATTGGGAAACAAGAAGTGGAGTTAAGGGTTTACTTGCCAAGTTCCTAATTAAGAAAGCCCGAGAATTCCTCAAGTTATGAGTTTCCATGCATTTGAAGATATTGTGGCCTTGCTAATCTATGGTTTGTCTGCTTTCCTAACTCGGATCAATTCATAGATGTCAACGCCATCAAGTTTTTCCTTACCCGTAATCCAGTGCCTACTTTACTTGGAGACATCCTACATTCTCTCCACACTCGTACCATCAAAAGACAAGGAACTCTCATGTGTTGTATACCGTTACTTTCCAGCTGGTTTATTTCGACCTTCCTCCATCGCTTTTGAAGAACGAACAAAGGTGAAGTGGTCTCAAAGGCTAATGTCACTCTCTCATTCAGACATCCGTTGGAGTCTTTTCTCTCAAAAGGACTTCACATTCATTGAGCGTTGTGGAGAATTCCCTAATGTACCACTCCTTGGTATTAGGGGAGGTATCACTTATAATCCTTCTCTAGCTCTACGCCGCTTTGTTGCTTTCAAGAGATGGTCCGCATGATATGCTTCTCCAAGACATTGTGTTCGACACAACCACGATCTCCGAATTATCGACGAAGGTTCATACACGCTGGGGCATGGTAAAGAAGATCGATACCAAGACTTTGGGGTACCGTAACTCCATTCCTTGGGAACCTTACCTCAAATGGGTGCGAGATCGAGCTCAAAACCTCATGATATCGTTCACTGCTTACCAAGAATTATGGAACTGCTATAGGTGACGAACCCTATACCGTTTTCCATCCCGACATGCCTACCGATTTTGAAGACTTGAAGAGATCCTGGATTCACTTAAAGAAGAGGGATACATTTGAAGCTCAATGCTATGAAGCGGAAGAAAGTGCTAGAGTTGACCAAGCTACTTCACGAGGAGCGAAGCATCAACGCCACCTCGCACCAAGAGGAAGCGCCATGGGAGACTTAGTAGGATTTATATGTTTTTCTTTTATTGTCTTGAACTATCTTTTGTACTAAAAAGAAAGAGAATAAAAGAGAACTAATAAATGTTTGTTCGTGCTTGTTTAACAAATTTAAATCTCTAAGGTCCTTAAAAACATTGCATTGCATCTACATAAACATCGCATATCATAGCATGACATCTCATAAATGTACATTGAAGATTGGTTTTCTCATTCTCCGCTATTTATTTTAATGTAAAGGCTCTTGAATGACTTTCAAAGATCTCCAGCCTCGTAATGCTCGGCCCAAATGATTCACTAGCTTGGTCCAAGGCCAAGAGGATCCGAAAAGCTCATCAACAAAGAAGAAGGTCGTTGGTGTTCTCAACATGGGCGACGGTACAAAGGTGGTCCTAAAGTGGTCACGGATAGAGCTCTCGAAGGAAGTGTCAAGAATGAGGGAAGTGTCAAGAATGAGGGAGGCAAGGGTGATGACGAAGGCAGCCAAGATAACGAAAAAGGCTACGACCATAGCCAAGATATGAAGATGACAAGTACAAACAACTCGAAGAACGTCTAATGTTGTGGAAAACTCAAGATGTCGGCTGAATTTTGATGATTTGAGTCTTGTCCGGTGTGTTGATTCCTCCCAAGTTCAAAGTTCACTTTTGCAAGTATGATGGCACTTTTGTCCAAACCGCATTTGAAGTCCTATGTTCAAGATCAACCCCACACCGATGATGAAAGTGTGGATGCATTATTTCCAAGAGAGTTTGTCGGAACTCAATTGGAATGGTATTATCACTAGAGAATGACCATATTCGTATTTGGAGTGACTTAGCGATGCTTTCTACAGCAAGATGAGTAATAATGTGAATTGACACCCACTCGCATGCAACTACAAAGCATGTCTATGGGTCGTGATGAGAAGTTCAAGGAGTATGCTCGAAATGGAGAGACCTAGCAGAGTTCACCACCCTTGTCCAATAGGAAATTGGTTGATATGTTTATGGGAACACCGACAGCCCATTCTTCAATCATCCGATTGGAAATTCTTCAAACGGATTCACCAAGTTATATTATTGACAGCGAGCGATCAAGCCGGTATCAAGAGTGGGAAGATTCATGTAGAGTCATCATCAAACGCGAAGAGATCTTTGGTGGTAAGAAAGAAACCATGCCGTGTATGGTTGAAGAGCCGAGCCAAGACCGACCCCGCTCAACTGTGGGGCGTGTGATTCCAATCCGACATCAAGACAACCTCGGAGACAACGCGCGTATCCGTAACGCGCCACGAAGATAGTTTACAAGATCAACATGCCATTGTCACAAGCCTTGCAACACATGTTGAAAGCAAAGTCGATTACTTTGAAGGATCCTCCTCAAAGTGTCAACACTTCCTCTCCGAGATACAATCCTAATGCTAAGTGTGCACCACTCCAATAGCCTGTGGGCACGGCACCCGACAATTGCTGGGCTCAAGAACAAGATTCAAGATATGATGAAGCTAAGCAGATTAGTTTGATCCTCCTGTTGAGACCAATGTTATCAACGCGCCTATGCCTAACCATGACAAAAGTTCCAATGTTGTGGGATACTTATGTTTTCAATATAGATGACTTGACTGACCATTCCTCCGATGACTATTAAGAAGAATTTCCGCAAGACGGTGTTAATCCAGATGCCCGAGAAATGTCGTTGGTGCCCATCTGCACCGATGGTTGTGCTTGGTTGAGAAGACGTGTTCAAGGCATGATGGATAACCGTGAAATGCTATTCTTGAAACCAACTGTGAGAGTCGTGAAGACATGTCTAAGAAATTGAAGATCGAGGATGTGAATGAAGTTGTACCGCCTACATGGGATACCTTGGGGCAGCCAAGGAAAGTATGATTACATGGTGAAGTATATTGTACCCGAGCTACAAGATTCCTATTGAAGATGTTAAAGTAACCGGATGGGGTGACGATTTCCGGAAGACTATGCCGATGTTAACACTATAAGGATTTCCTCTGCTGATCTTGTGCCTAGAGTGGCACCTCTCATTATTACTTCTCCAAGACCAGTGCCACATTCCTCCAACAAAGCTATCCCTTGGAGTTATGGAGTTGAGGTTTACTATCAAGGTGTCAAGCAAGACCCTCTGACCATTGAAGATCTTACCGTTGAAGTTACCATTCCTGACATTGACAACATCACCGGATCAAGTAAGGTGACCAGAACTGGAAGGATATTCTCTCCAGATATCTCTCCTCCGAAAGGCACTGCGACCACTGCATTCCAAATTTATTCAATCCATTCCCAAGCTAGAGGGAAAGAACCGAGTGACTCATCCCGCTTGCATGTATGCCAAAGGAAGTTATCAAGACCTCCAAACGAGAATAGAGGAAATTTCAAGATTATCAAGAAGAGTGACTACAATGTTGTGGAATGGGACAGATCCGTCCAAGATATCCATGCTTGCTCGCTCTTGTGTTCGAGGCTCATGCTAATGCCTTGTGAAGTTTCAAGAATGCTCATGTACCGCAAGACACTACTATCGATCGTTTGAAGTTTGTATTGCTAGCCCGGCCGCCAACAATGGCTTAGGCTCTCGATGCCGATTTGACTTTAAAAGAAACACAACAAAGCCTTGCACATCTCTCTGAATGCAATGGCATTGTCTCATGTTTTGGTGGATACCGGTTCTCTCTCAACATCCCACAAAGACTTTGATCGACTTGTTGAAGGATTAGTTCAAACCCGGTGACATTATTGTGAGAGCTTTTGATGGTTCTAAGCGAACGGTACTTGAGCCTATTCGCTCATAAAGTCGGTTCCGACTTTTGATTCCATTTTCTTTGTCATGGACATCCGCCTAGCTTACTCTTGCCTACTCGGACGCCCTTGGATACATGGGGCTACCGTGACCTCTACCCCCATCGTAATACATGGTCATCATCTAGGGCCATTCCGATACCTCGAGGTGTAGGTGAATTCTTGAGACTCCCCGTCAAGCTTTTGAAACAATCCTCAGGGTCATGCCTGTTGACTCTCTTGTCACTCCCGAGGTTACGCAAGTTCCACCAAGGATGGCCTCGATGAAGGATGCTCAAGCTACTATTGAAAAAGGAGGTAGTACTATTGGGGTCGCCCCGATCTCCTTTCAAATTTGACAAGACGGTTTAGGCTTCACCATCAAGGATCGAAGATGATACGCATGAATGTGCCACCAACTTCCTTTCCGCATCGCCCGAGTGGAATCTATGCTATAGACGACGACAACGACTTCGACATCAGCAAGTGGATCTTCCCAACTCCCGACAGTGGACTCAGAATTGAAAAATCAAGACGCTATACCAATCTCCTTTAGACAGAGTAATTGCTCTTGTTTTTTTGTTTTTCGTATTTTCTATGTTTTGAACAATAAACTCTAAAGCTAGTGCTTGCCCGGCATCATGGTTCTTGTGAGGGTTATTATCCATCATTTGCATATTTTCATTCAAGAAATCGTTGGACTTTTGCATTCAATTGTTGTTTGTTTTCTTTACTTTATCACCCTTCAAAAAGCTATGTGTTTCTTACAAACACCCACGGATACACCGCAGAATCACTCCGAATCTGCTGATAACAAATATGCTATTGCTAAATATGACTTCGATAATCCGATACCAAGTCAAGACGAAAGTGAGGAAGATTGTGAAGTGCCGGAGAACTTGTCGACCGCTACAGCAAGAAGAGGCGAGTTATACAACCCATGAAGAGTCACGAGGTTGTGAATTTGGGTACCGATGAAGACAGTAAAGGAGATCAAGAGAGCGGGTCTTGAGAACAATGTTAAAGAAAGATTGGTTCAGATGCTACAAGACTATATTGAGGTTTTGCTTGGTCATACGAAGACATGCCGAGTTTAGACATTGATATTGTGGTACACCGATTGCGGCTAAAAAGAAGGTTTTCTCCCGTTGAAATGTAGGTTCGACGATGCGTCCCGAGATGTCGAAAATCAAAGTCGGGTTATGAAACAGCTTCAATGCCGGTTTCCTAGCCGTTACTTCCTATCCACAAGGGTGGCTAATGTGGTGCTTTGCCCAAGAAGGATGGCAAGGTACGAATGTGTGGATTACGAGATTTGAACAAAGCGAGTCCGAAAGACGATTTTCCCTTCCTCATATTGATGTGCGGTTGACAACACCATAAGGTTTTCTCCTTCATGGATGGTTTTCCGCTACAATCAGATCAAAATGGCTCCTGAAGACATGGAAAAGACAACTTTTGTTACACATTGGGGCACTTTTTGCTACAAGGTTATGTCGTTCGGACTGAAGAACGCGGGCGCCACTTATCAGCGTGCTATGGTGACATTGTTTCATGACATGATTCATCACGATAGATGGGTCTATCGACGACATGATAGCTCGATCACAGACTAAAGAAGAACATCTTGATCATTTGCAGAAACTATTTGACAGATTGAAGAAGTACAGACTAAGACTCAATCCTAACAAGTGCACCTTTGGAGTCGATCCGAAAACTCCTAGGGTTTGTTGTCGGAAAAGGTATTGAGGGACCCGCCAAGGTTAAAGGTATTCAAATGCCCCCTCGCACCGAGAAGGAAGTTAGAGGTTCTTGGGCCGATGAACTACATTGCGATTCATTGCACATCTAATCGCTACTTGTGAGCCAATCTTTAAGTTATCAAGAAAGATCAAGTGGTAGAATGGAACGACGATTTCCATATCGCTTTTGACAAAATCAAGGAGTACCATGAATCCTCCTATCCCGATGCCGCCAAGGAAGACCTCTTATCATGTACTTGATGGTGTTAGAGAACTCAATGGGGTGTGTGTTGGGGCAACATGACGAGTCTGGTCGAAGAGTATGCAATATACTACCTTAGCAAAAGTTTACCGACCGTGAAACAAGATACTCATCGAGAAAACTTGCAACGCTTTGGCTTGGGCTGCTCACCGACTAAGAAGATATGTTGACTCACACTACCTTGTTGATTTCAAAGATGGATCCGATAAAATACATATTTGAGAAACCAGCTCTCTCCTAAGAATAGCAAGATGGCAAATGATCTTGACCGAATACGACATCCAAAGACACTTCTCGTAAAGCGATCAAAGGAAGTGTAGTAGCCGAATTTCTATCAAACTTGAGGTCCAAGATAGCCCATGAAACATACCAAATTCGTGCTAGCTTTTATGAAGAGAAATCAAAAAATTTCCAAAATTTGATTTTATTTGAAAGAAATTTATTGCACATTCAAGATCCAATCTTTTTTCACTCTCTTTGCTCTCTCAATTCACTCTATAAATACCAAGCAACAAAATCAAACCCTAGCCCCATACATACAACCCTTATTTTGTCAAAATTTTTCTCAAATTGTCAAAATTCGAATTCCAATTTCTAGCAGGTTTCAAGGCAAGATAACCATCCAAACACCTTCCTGAGGTTCCCAGCAATCGAAACCATCTCTCACATCAAGCCCAGGCTGCCCAGATCATGTCCTTGAACTCTCACCGGTTTGAAATTTTTCTCAAATTCGATTTCATAAATTTATGCATTATTAATGTTTTTTGGGTGTTTATTTGAACTCAGCATGTATATTAGATCACGTTTGAATCCTTACATGCAAGCTTGAACGCCCGTAACCAATTCACCATAGTTAGGCATCTCAAACTGCTTGCTCGAACCGGTTTATCCAGCATCTTCGGGAAGAGAACACCACCATCGTGTTCGCGCCTTGATTTAGGGGTAGGTCCCCTTTGCTCTTTATTCACGTTGTTTTGCGGGTTTGAAAATCCTACCACCGAGAAGACGATCGAGCTAGGGCTCCAGCCGTTGACCGTGAAGACCGTGGGAAGTCGCGTGGTGCGATGGCGCTCCGATTCGCTCTCGCTCAAACCGGGTCCACGCACGTTGATCGTGTTCAAACATATGCATGACGCTGTATGCTTTTATTCAATTGATTTCGTTTACAAACACCAAATGCAATGTGGCCCGATGGTTATGGCGTGGCATGGAAGATCCTCCATGAGGTCTTGAGTTCAATCCCTATCAGGACCATTCTCTTTTTCCTTTTTGCAAACTTTAACCCTTTTCATATTTTTCTATTTTCTTTTAATATTTGCATCCATTTTAATTTATCTTTCATAATTTGTATCATGCATTTAAAAAATACCAAAAATATTTATTTTTTGCATACTCATCATAAAAATGTTTATTTAATTTTTAAAATTAAAATTATTATTTTTGCATGCATATTTTATTTAATTGCTAATTTATCAATTAAATGACTTTTAATTGTTTTTTAATCATCAAATTAACTCCAAAAATTCCCAAAAAATTATTTTATCATATTAATGTCATTATTTGCATAAAAACTTTTTTCTCATTCAAAAATGCTTATTTTTACTAACATTTTCATCTTATGCAATTTTCTTCCGTTTTCCGATTTCTCATCTGTTCACAGGTTATACCGTTTCAGACAATTTTTATCACTTTTCTTTTCAAATTATGTATCTGCCCCAAAGCCATGTAATAGTGTAGGACGATTTACTTTCCGCACCCTATAAACCGCTAGTAACTAGCGATATTGCAAGATAAAATTGGACATAGATCACTCATACTTTCAAGATAACATATATCTGAATTTGATACACTGTTCACACATGCACCCTTTAGGTAATTCTCTCTCGTTGCCTTTACGAATATAAATGGTCAAGTCCCTCGAACGTAGAGGTATTCTAGCACCGTTGCCTTCAAAACAAATCATCATAGTCCCTTCGATACAAAGATCATAGACCCACGATGTCGCCTACGAATACATGATCTTGACCCTCGATTGCGCCTCACGAAAATGATGATAGTCCCTTCAAATGTGCTAGGATACTTCCTACAAGTTGCCTTCTATGACCATCTGATGTCCCTTCGAATGTCCCGCTTACATCCAAAGAATACGGTTACCTACCAACTAATGGTACGGATAACACTATTCTAAAGGAAAGTAAAACAACATGAAAACGACCGTTCTGAGTAGGTAATAAGACTTTAGTTGCTTGCTCTATCAAAATACTTTTCACACCTCACACTTTTGTCAAAGTTAAAACACTTTTCAAAATGAAACATTTCCAAACACTTTGTATACATTCTTACATGAATCATTACAAAGTCAGCGAAATTCTTTCCAAAACATTTTTGTCAAACACACGTAAAGCACATTTTTAAAGTGATCTAAGAGCAACTAAGAGCCCAGATAATCACGGATGAAAAGGTGCTAATACCTTCCCTTTTCATAACCTTCTCTTACTCTAATCTAACAAAGGTCTTTTTCCTGTTTTTCACCTTCCCTTAATTGGATAAAAGAAAAGTCGGTGGCGACTTGCTATCCGACATTTGCGATACAAAAATCTCAAAGTCGCTTCACAGACATTACAAGTTATTTCGCTTTCCCAAATTCAAATAGTTAGTTTATAATATAATAACATGAAGTAAAATAAATAAACGGATGTATAGCCACCCCAGTGGTAGACAACGCGTTTTTCATGTTCCTTACCTTGCCTATGGTCCAGGGTTCGAATCCCCCTAAGACCATTTTGCCATTTTTTTTTCACTTTCCTTTATTTTTAAACATTTTCAAAGACTTGTTTTTAAATATAATTAAATGGAAGCGTGTAAATAACAAGACAAGCACTTGGCTCAGTGGTAAAGCTTTTCAATTCTAAGCCAAAGGTCATGAGTTCAATTCTATCAAACTTCAACATCTTCAAAAACCAATCAAAACTTCTCATTTTGAGATGATTTTTTGCACACTTGTCATTTAATATACCTATTTTATGATTATATCAAAAAAATCCAAAAATATTTTCTTTTGATTATATTTTCATTAAGTCAAAAATGAGACATTTTAAGTATTTCTTAATGCTTTTCAAAGATGTTTTCTTTCAAACTTTCAAAACTCAAATCTTTTCAAAACTTCTTGTGAATATACTTCACTTTTCAAAATCATTTTCGAAACCTTTTTCAAAACATTTTAACAAACTTACACACCTTTTCCATGATCGACTGATTTGAAGATAAAACCAACCGCTTTTTTCCTCGAATTTTTAATCAATCATGGGCCTCCTCACGGTAAGTCCCAATCCTTTATGTAAATATTAAATTTCCTTGTACATATTCAATCCTCTTTGTAAATATCCAAGCATAAATAAACTTCGTTCGTTTGTTTTCATTCGCTTGTTTATACACCAAATCCATTGGTATTAAGAGAAGAATTATTCCCGGTGAAACTCCTCTTAAAACCAATGGGCCTACCTCATGTGTAAGTCCCAATCCTTTTATGTACATATTAAATTTTCCTTGTACATATTCAATCAGCTTTATAAATATCCAAGTATAAACAAAATTCGTTCATTTGTTTTCATTCGCTTGTTTATACACCAAATCCATTGGTATTAAGAGAAGAATTATTCCTGGTGAAATTCCTCTTAAACTAATGGGCCTCCCTCACGTTGTAAGTCCCAACCCTCCTATGTACATATTCATTTCATGTACATAAACACCTTCGTACATATTTATTCCCTTGTACACATTCAAACTTGTAAATAATCAAGTTACATTGCTTTAAACGCACGGTTTATACACTTGTTTATATTTCCTTCATAAACTCCTTGTGAATACATATCACACACTTGTTTATATTTCTTTCATAAAATCCTGTGAATACATATCACACACTTGTTTATATAACTGTCTAGTTATAACGTAACAATTAGCCTAACAACTAGGTTCCCTTTAGCCTCCTCTTGGCTTTGTACAAGGTAACTCATTTAGTGAGTTAGCCTCCTCTTAGGCTTCATAAGAAAACTCATTTATCGAGTTTAGCCTCCGCTTAGGCTTTATAAGACAACACCCCGCCGAGTCGCCTCCTCTTAGGCTTCATTCAAAAGAACTCCCGAGTTTAGCCTTCTCTGGGCATCAAATAAGAAAGAGACCAGAAATCTCTTACCACCATAGAGAATAGAGTATGATTTGAAATCACTCTAAAATCCTAAGAGGATGGTTTCCTATGAAACCACTCTTAAAGCCAAAGCCAGCCATACCCTATAGCTTCCTCTTGAGCTTCATGCAAGGACCTCGATGACCCCTGAATGCCTTCTCTTGGGATAACAATACAAGGACCCTTGATGACCCGCTAATGCCTTTCTCAACAATACAAGGACCCAGGCTTAAAAGCATCCCCCTAATCCATAATCAATTTCTCCTAAGAGATTTAGACATTTATCATCTCTATGGAAGAAGTATCTCATCTATCACATCACATACAATCAAATACTTTTCAAACACTTTTCAAAACAAAGACATCTTTAATCTGTAAGTGGTAACGCTTGTACACCAAGCAAAACACCCAATGCTTACAATTAAAAGATTCAATCATTTTTCAAATATCTTTCTTAAACTCGTAAGTGGTAACGCTATACACTCAAGCAAAACACCTATGACTTACGATGGAAGATTAATCAATCCTTTTCAAAATGTATGTGATGAAATAGATTAGATACATTTTCATTAAGATGACATTCGCTTTGTCTCTTAATAACATCCCGCTGCTTCCACTAGAATAAGTGGAACTACGATTGCTTTGACTTTCTCAACCTCCCTTTGAGAATATGTAGGCACAAGGTCTCATCCATGGCGAGCAAAACTTCTTTCTCCCTCAAACCAAACAAACCATAGCTCCCTTAGATTCGAGCTACAAATGCTCTCGATTCCCATTAAGGATATGTATGCAAAAGATCCCAATGATCTTTGCGAGCACAATAATAACAAAACCTAGGATCCCACATAAACTACCTTTCTTAAAATCCAAAGGAGAAACTTTCCAACAATAGAAATAGCAATTTAAAACACACAAACATATCAAACTATTCATATATAAAGCTATAGATAACTATATATATTTAGGTGCCACATCTATTCCTTTATATAACAAACCCCTGTCTGAATCTCCTAATGCGTTGCGCCTAGTTTCGCTTAGTCGTAATGCATATCATATCAATTCGAGGGTATTGCAGCTTCCCCTTTTCATAATCATTTTTCTTGTGTTGGAAAAATAAAGCGATGCTCGAATCTTTATAAACAAATCAAAAGAGTAAATCGCTTTTGCCGCGAGAACCAATTGATTCGATTCTCTCACGCCACTTTAACGCGAAAGTTTCTCCGATTATAATCGGATCAAGATGGCATCGAAGACATGGCAAAACAACTTTCATTACTCAATGAGAATATTTTGTTATAAGGTGATGCCTTTCGATTAAAGAATGAGGGAAACTTATCAACGGGCAATGGTGACTTTT
Organism: Vicia sativa; assembly: GCA_021764765.1. Lineage (NCBI taxonomy): Eukaryota > Viridiplantae > Streptophyta > Magnoliopsida > Fabales > Fabaceae > Vicia > Vicia sativa. Next base: position 53,686,439 of record CM038796.1, read on the forward strand.
TTTCATGATATGATCCATAAGGAGATTGAAGTGTATGTCGATGACGTGATTACAAAGTCTCAGGATAAAAAAGATCATCTTGTACATTTGCAAAATTTGTTTGACAAGTTGTGGAAATTCAGATTGAGGTTGAATCCCAACAAGTGTACCTTTGGGGTGCAATCTGCGAAGTTGTTAGGCTTTGTTGTGAGTGAAAGAGGCATCGAGGTTGATCCTGCCAAAATCAAAGTAATACAAGAAATGCCTGAGCCAAGAACAGAAAAAGAAGTCCGCAATTTTCTATGAAGGTTGAACTACAACTCTATATTTTTCTCTCATTTGACAGCCACGTGTAAACCAATATTCAAATTGCTGAGGAAATATCAGTTGGTCAGGTGGAATGAAGATTTCTAGGTGTCATTCGATAAAATAAAAGAGTATTTGCAGGAACCTCCGATCCTCATGCCTCCGTTGGAGGGTAAGCCTTTGATCATGTACTTGACAGTACTTGAAAACTCCATGGGATGTATACTCGGTCAACATGACGAGATGAGAAAGACAAAGCAGGCGATTTATTATCTGAGCAAGAAATTCAACGATTGTGAGTCGAGATATTCCCTGCTAGAGAAAACTTGTTATATTGGTATGGGCTACTACACATAAGGCCTACTTGATTTCCAAGATGGATCCTATCAAGTATATATTTGAGAAACCATCTCTGACAGGCAAAATAGCAAGATGGCAGATGATCTTGACGGAATATGATATCCAGTATACTACCTAGAAAGCCATAAAAGGTAGTGTGTTAGCAGATTATGTTGCTCATCAACCTGTGGATGATTATCAACCAATGAAATTTGAATTTCCAGATGAGGACATCTTGTATATGAGGGATTGTAAAATTTTTGGCGCAAAAGAAGGACACAAACCAAGACCACGATGGACGTTAGTGTTCGAAGGTGCCTCTAATGCTTTGGGTAATGGTGTTGGTGTGTTATCACTTCCATAGGGTTTCCACATCCCCTTCACATCCAAAATTTGTTTTGATTGTAAGAATAACATGGTCGAGTACCTAAGCATATTTGGTGTTGAGAATCAAGCACGAAAGTGTATGGAGATTCAACCTCGTGATAAGCCGCATCAATGGAGATTGGAAGACTCATCACCCGATTTGAATCTCATCGTGAACATGTTATGAAATTGGTTCCTTACTTCGAAGATTACCTTCAATCAAATTTCACGAGAATAGAATAATCTTGCGATGCTTTGGCTACTGGCATCTATGCTCAAAGTCAAATGAGATAATGAAGGCCCACGATCACAATCCAAAGATTGGATGAGCCAGATTTTGTTTTGAGGTTGATGCGTAAATGGATGGTAATCCATGGTAGGTTGTTTTGCGGTGCAATGCGGTTTTGACGCAAAAATCATCCGAATCACGAGAGGAAAGGCACGCCGTTTGGTTTGGTTGACTTTTAAAAATTAAACCAAACCAAACCAATGCGGTTTGATGGTGCGGTTGGTCTGGTTTTTACAAATGATTTGTTAAGTCATACGCTCATATATATGACAATATAACTTTGTATTTGGTCATTCATACATGATACACTACTAAATTATAACAAAAACTAATCATATTTGGACAATAACTTCCCATTTAATATGTAAAAGTTAAATTAGACAAAAGTGAAATAATAAACAAAATAATAGCATAAACAATATAAAAATATTATAATAAAAACAAAAAATAGAAATGATGAGAAATTAGTGAAGATGAAAAGAAAGAACATAAGAGAGAAGATTAGAGATAAATATGTGCGATAAAATGAAATTGAAAGAGAGAAAATTTATAAAAATAAGAATGTGAAAAGGAAACAATATAAGACAGTAGAGATTAGAGAAGAAGAGGAAAGCTGTAAGTAGTGAAGATTAAGTGATAATGTTAGGAGATATTTAAGAAGATTGAAACTGAAACCATAACTATAAAGATGAGAAAATTGTTTGTAATCATAAAGCTAATGTATAATAGGTTTAGGTTTGGGTTAGATTTGTTAAGTAAAATTTAGGTTCTAACATAATGCGAAGTTTGATTCGGTTTGGTTCGGTTTGCAAAATACAAACTGCAAACCGAACCAAACCATGTGGTGTTCTTAAAAAAATGACCCAAACTAATCTGAACCAAATGCAGTTTTTTGCGGTTTCGGTTTGGTTTGGTTTGGTTTGCAGTTTTCTATTAGGTTGGTTTGGTTTTAACACCCATAATCCATGGTTCTATGATGTTAAGAGATACCTTGAGACTCAAGAGTTTATGGCATGGAAGCAGTGCTCCCATTGAAGTTGAAATTCCTTTGTTAAGGATTATGAAAGATGTTGAGCTAGATGAAGATGAATGAGTTCAGAATCGATTAGATCAATTGAACCTCATCGATGAGAAGAGATTAGCGGCTGTTTATCACAGTCAAATCAATCAATAGAGGATGAGAAAAGCATTTGATAAGAGGGTGCGGCCTCAGTATTACAAGTCAGGCGACCTCGTGCTGAAGAGGATAATTCTTCCTCAGGGTGATCCCAGGGACAAGTGGATGCCGATTTATGAAGGACCATTTGTTGTAAAGAAAGTTTTCTCTGGAGATGCCTTAATTCTTACAACGATGGATGACGAGGATTTCCCACTACCCGTGAACGCGGATGTAGTCAAAAATACTCGTGACAGACCCGCCAAAAAAGAAAAAAGTGGCTTAAAGAATGAAAAATACACATGTACACCCGCTGGACTGAAAACCCGAGAGGGCGGTCCAGGCAAAAAGGGAATAAAGAGAACGACTACGTCCAGCGTCGGATCTTTGATAGCATTTATTCAACACGCTTTCTCGGGGCGGATCACCCATTTTCCTTTGGGAAAATCAAAGTGATGAGATAGTTAAGGTCATAAGAGTGATAGAAGAGTTGCAACCCAATGAGGATTCATTGTCACATTGACATGCGTTTAGTTTTCTTTTTTTTGTTTTTTTCAATTTCCTCATTCCAGGAATTTCCTCCTCATGTACTAGCCTATTTACAGGCCATTTTTCAATCAATAAAAAGTCTTTTCAATCAATTACTTTCTTGTTATTTTATTGTTTTGATTGTGAAAGATGTTCAAAGTTTTGTGTCAAAATATTGCATTTAAAATTTAGAGGTTCTACAATGATGAGAAATATATGAATTTACTTTGAAAATTTGTGTGACCCGGTTAGTAGACAAAGTCGTCATACTATACCTGGGGCATCTCACTGACAATTTGTTGCAGGAGCTTTTGCATGTTTACAGGTAGTCGATGTACTAATGCAAAAGCCAACAACATTTCTCCTGTAGGTGAACGCTGATGAGGATTCCCCAAGTGAAGTCTCTGTATTTTGAAAGAGTTAGATTAGAGGGCTATCAGTGTGGCATGATATGGTATTTCATGTCTTCTCGATGAAAATATGTTTGCACTTAATCTAGTCCATACTTACCCAAAAGCTCGTACCCGTTTAATTTTTAGAATATCCTCAGTGGAAGGTTCTAATCTTTATCTCTAATAAAGGTGATGTCCGAACAGTTAGTCGAGGATTATTCTCTCCAGTAGAGAGATGCTGATGGTCGGACGAAATATCTTTGGCAAGAAATTCCCCAATGAGTCCTTTCAATAATAGTTTATGTAATTTCCCAAGGAGTCCTTATACTTCAAAAGGATTGGATCAACATTTGTTAAGGCCTCTAGAAAGGGACAATTCATGTTTCTAGTGAAACCCCATGAAGCATGCACCCAGCGATTCTCGCATCTAATTTTAAGGGTTATCTTCCCAAAGGAGTCGTCAGATCAACCGACCCCTCTTTGAGACTTCTCTCTCCCTGTGTCGGCATTGGATTATCCCCGTAGCGATGCTAGAAGTTTCGATCTCGTCTGATAGTAGAGGATCTTTTTGGTTTTCCTAGGGATATTAATTTCCCTAGTGGTTGACATCCCATTTTCTCTCGAGACAACTTATGCATAACTCGTGATCGACTGCACTATGGATGCGATTGTTTGACAAAAACCTGCCTTCCCTAGTCGGTTGTGGTGGATTATTCTTGATATCTAACGGAAGGTCGTACTTTGCTCATTCGCAAAGTCAATTCGGATCGATAAAGTTTCATCCCCATCCGTAGTGTTTGTATAGGAACTCTGAGTTATCACTGAAGAGTTGGAACATATTCTCTCAAGAGAATTAGGGGTGTACACGGGTTGGGTTGACTAGGTTTTTCCTAACCCGCTCAAATTTTTATGGGTTGGGTTTGTCGTCCAACCCACAATTTCAACGTTAAAACCGACCCAATCCAACTATCTCATTTATGGGTGGGTTGGGATGTTCGCATGTCATAGTTTAAATGAAAAATATTTTTTTAATTATTTTTTTCCATTGCGAAAATTAAAACATAATTCAATACAATTACACTCTTTTCTAAACACTCAAATTAGATGAAAAC